>CM055266.1:138352217-138574112 GCA_029237695.1 Conchocele bisecta | reverse complement strand
ATATAAAGACCTATTCCAAATACATAGTCTACTGGGGTGCTGGCATTCTGTAAAACGTCTTGATAATTCTGGATCGCCTTCTCCAGGTCCACCCTAGCTGAGATGGCGTCCTCTACAAGTGCCAAAAATTGTTTTTGTGCATCAAACGCTGTTCCCATGCCCAGTATAGAACTGCGAGTTTGTTTTTGTGCGCCGAGAATGGCCCAGACGTACGTGCGAATGGAGTCGTTGACGCGAGTAACCCCGGCCTGCGTGAACCCTAGACCCTTATCTAACATAAATGTACCCCACGCGTCCTGAACCTCAGCAGCCTGCTGTATGTAATCGACGTGAGCCCGTTTCGGAGGTAACATTTTACAAGAAAACACGCCACAGTGCCGACCTCCAGACACTTCCGTCCCGAAAGTCATAGTCGCGGGGTCAAAATTCCCGGCGTTCCGACTGACGATGTGGTCACCGGAGTGATCGTGTCTAAATCAGTCTGTGTCCAATTCCCGGACTGGCCGTGAATGAGAACGTCCCCGAGGCCGGTGCTGGTAGGAAATGCTTTCTGTCTCCAGTCCGCGTCTTTTGAAACGTAAAATTCGTTACACAGTCTTTCAAAGGCCATACGGTTATATGTGTTGGAAATGGGATCCCAGGCGTCGTCTTGAGGTAGTGAAATACCTAGTTCTTTGAGAATCCTCCTAATAGTATAATACACGTGAAAGTTGTAGACACTTCGGAGCATGACATTCTTGGATGTCAGATGGTCTTTATATGAAACTCCACACCCGGCTGTTGCGCACCATACAGCGAAATTTATTTGGTTCTGCCAAAACTGCATCGGTGTTGCTTTCCAGCCGTTTACCACCTCCATCGTAGTAATCTTGGGCAACCTATATTGTTCAAAGATGTTAGGGAAGTTGGTGGCAAAGCCACTGTCCGGTCTAACCGTTACGGTTGGGTGTACAAGGCGGTTAACAACGTCTTTTTGTGTGTATTTACCTCCGACCGCGTACTTTACATTAGAGTTAAAGCTAAATGCTTTGGTATCCATTGAAAGATATTTATGTTTGCTACTATAACTAATGTTCAAAAAGGGAGTTGTGAACTTCAAAAATTAATAGACAACTGCTGCGGAAAACGCCGGGTAGGCCATTAGATCAATCACCTTCACGGTTGGATGGCAGAATGTGAAGAGCGAATGGTTTTACTATGTGAAGGATGGACTACAATTAGAGAAGTAAAGCTGCCTCACGGACTGTGGGGAATAAGACAGCTCAAAGATTTTGTCAACTCAGAGCTTGACGGTATAATCAACCTCACAGTATCGAATGCTACCGGGCTCGCAACAATGACCATCAGCAGTGATAATAAGGTAGTGGTCTCCCCGGGGTTGGGTATTCAACTCGGTTTTAGAGAGACATACTCCTGAAACAAAGGAGTGTTTACCCCGGGTGAGTACGTCGGTGATAAACCGGTGGACTTCACCTTCACGAAAACTCTCAGGGTGAACCTGGATCGGGTGAACACATCGTACAACACGATAGACGGATCCCCAGCACATTACTGAAAACTGTGCCCGCCAGCGATTGTTTCTATGGCGAGACTGTAACGTTAGACTTCCCACACCCAGAGAGTGAAAGTTTTGGAATCGGGACACATCCACGAGTTGAAGATTTATATCTTGATGATAAAGGGCGAGAGTTGAAGAACGATTACCCGATTTCGGTCGTCCTAGAAATTTCAAATTAATTAATTTTAAGAAAATTAGAATTAAACGCATGTTCGTAATATATATTATCAACATTATGAGTATATACGGACCAGGTAGTTCTTCCGATTGGGTGACAAATTCAAATAATTTGGAACCTGCAGAAGGGGGATTTCATCCCGACAGAGGGCGACTTTTTAACTACCCAAAAAACAAAGGCCTTGATTAATAGAACTATATCGAGGGCCACGGACGAGATTCACAAGAGTCTACTATCACAACTTAGAGAATATGCCCTGGCTGTGAATACACAAAGTCGTGAAGAAACGCATACGGAACTAAACGAACTAGGTAAAAAAAATAACCAAATTTAGAAAAGAGGCCCGGTTGGGTTGGGGGATTGATAAAGCCCGAGAAGACCGTAAGGCTGACATTACGGAGGTTTATGATGCGTTGCGCTTAGAAGACTCTCTCAGCAAAGAAGCTACACTTGCTGAATTAGACGGGAAAATAATCGATTTTCGAAATGAGGCCACGTCGGGTATTGAGAAAGCACGAGAAGACCACCAGGTGGACCTTATGAAGGCTATGAGGTGTTGCGCTCAGAGGACTCTCTCATCAGAGAAGCGGCACTTACTGAACTAGATAAAAAAATAACCAAATTTCGAAAAGAGACCCGGTCGGGTATTGATAAAGTCCGAGAAGACCACCAGTCTAACCTTGCAGAGGCCATTGCGGAGGCTTATGATGCGTTGCGCTTAGAGAAATCTCACAGTAAAGAAGCGACACTTGCCGAACTAGATGAAAAAATAGCCGAATTTATGAAAGAGACCAGGTCGGGGGTTGAGGGGGTCCGAGAAGATCACAAAGAGGCCATTGCGGAGGCTTATGGGGCGTTACGCTCAGAGGACTCTCTCAACAGAGAAGCGGCACTTACTGACCTATATGAAAAAAATAACCGAATTTAAAAAAGAGACCCGGTTTGATCTTGATGGAGTCCGAACGGGTATTGATAAAGTCCTAGAAGACCACCAGGCGGATATTACGGAGGCTTATAGGGTGTTGCTCTTAGAGGACTCTATCAACAGAGAAGCGACACTTACTAAACTAGATGAAAAAATAACCGAATTTCAAAAAGAGACCCGGTCGGGTATTGATAGAGCCTTAGAAGGCCACCAGGCAACCATTACGGAGGCTTATGATGCGTTGCGCTTAGAGGACTCTCTCAACAGAGAAGCGACACTTACTGAACTAGATGAAAAAATAACCGATAAACTGAAACATGATCGTATAGCCGCGACCAAAGCTCTTGAGGAGGCCTCTTATGAGATTCGTACTGAGGCATATAACGCAAACAATGCGCTTGCCGGAATAGTGAAAACAATGAAAACACCAAAACGTGTCATAACAGTTTGGGCTGAGAAGCGGGGCCCATTGGTTGTGGGGCACTATGAATATTCGTTCGGTGCCAAAGCGAGTAATAAATATGGGGGATTTACACTATGACAGCTGCAGGTGAAGTTATCCAAATGGCGGTCTGCTCGGTTAATGCTAATGGTAAACCTGTGGCGCGGTCGCGATAAATATTGTAGTAGATGGGGAAGAACGGGGGTTGGAGTCACTAATCTCTCTGGAGATAGTTCGACGGTGGTTTCGTTCTCCGGTGATGATCGAATTAGACTTTCCCAAGGTAGTGTTATTAACTTTGTTACGAAAATCGGTGACTCAGAGAGTTCTTCCACTATTGTCTCATTGTTAATTGAACTTATTGAAATACTAATATGAAATAATAACTATGAAATAAATTTAACCTATGTCAATACGATCACCAACAGTTATCCAACTTGTCAATACCGATCCACCAACACTGTATCCAACTCTCAATACCACTCCACCAACACTGTATTCAATTCTCAACCGCTCCACCAAACATGTTATTCAATTAACGAGTTCGATTTTAGGTTGAATAATATCGTCGCTATGCAGGATATTTTAGTTAGAGAATGTGCAAATAGAAAAAGACACTCTAATAAATATAGGCGCGCGGCAAACATAGCTGAAGCATCTAGTACGGTTCTGGCAAGTGTTTCTGTGTTGTGTGGGGCGGGGACTGCTGCAACGCTATCTACAATTGTAATGATTCCACTTGCAGGGGTTTTGAGTGGAATTACCGTTTTATCTGGAAACACTTTGTATGGTAATTAGGGCGGCGGGTGGAAAACTCGAGAAAAAAAGTAGAAAACATGATAGAATATCCGTTCTCGCTAGGTCTAAGAAAAATAGCATCGACGTTATGGTGTCCAAAGCGTTGGCCGATAAGAAAATATCAAATTTAGAGTTTGAATCCGTGGTGGAAGAAATGGGGAGATATGAAGAATTAAAAAATGATATAAGGATCAAGGCGCGCGCCACCAT
Organism: Conchocele bisecta; assembly: GCA_029237695.1. Classification (NCBI taxonomy): domain Eukaryota; kingdom Metazoa; phylum Mollusca; class Bivalvia; order Lucinida; family Thyasiridae; genus Conchocele; species Conchocele bisecta. Next base: position 138,570,001 of record CM055266.1, on the reverse strand, counting down.
GCCAAAAATTGAGTGTACTGATTGGGATAAATTTAGGGTAAAACTTGGAAATAAAGTCGGAGGAAATGTTACAGCACCAACTACAGACATTTGATTAGTAGTGGGTAAACGAATCGTTGAAGTTTATACATAATACGGTAACTCGGCGCAGACAGAATCGTAAAACTCTATATCCGTAAACGAATCGTTGTTTTTAAACAGTCTTATAAAATTAGTTTCACCCTCTTCACCTAGTTGTTCTCCGATCCTATTTAGTCGCTTCATTTCACGAATATGTCTCTTGCTTAGCTTACATAATTTCCGGTATAATATTGTAAATGCAACGTTTTTATCGGAACGTAATAAATTACGCTGATATTTCATGTATTCATTATATATAGTGCTTTCAATTTATAGTAATATTCATCAATAAGGTCATTATAAAATTCCAACAATTCCCATTCTTGTCCCATTCTATTTTATTATCCATTTTTGTGAGTATAACTTATAGTTTTCTTATCTTTAATAGGGTGTAAGTTGTGGTTAATTTTTAAAAAAAAATTGAACATATCATATCTTTCTAACTGACTTTTCGATTTGAATTTTTATTACTAAACGATAATTACTTGCGAGCACGTAATCCCTTGTTAATCATTCGATGAGTAGCCTGAGTGCCACCGCATGGTGGACATAGTAATGACTCGGCTTTGGTCCCTACCCCACAATGCCGACAGGGGCGAGGCGAAACGGAACCTCTTCGCATCCATGCACGGTGATGTTTGCAATATTCGTAAATACCGGTACGAAAACATCTCTCGTGACTACCTGTCTTCAACCACGCACACTTAACTAGAACCATTATGTTATTATATATACGGAGTATAACATAGGGATTCTTATCTCTAATAGGGTGTATCTTCTCATGTCATAAATATATGGTGAAAAATATGTTCTCATACATACCCGCCGAACAGTAGGTGTGTTTTTAAAAAAATTATGCTTACTCCCCCCTTTGTGTTTGGAAAAATTAAAATTATGCCTACTCCCCCCTTCGTGTTTTGAAAAATTAAAATTACTCCCATTCTCATAAATATTCTCATAAAAATGGAGGAAAATCTGAGTAGTATATAAGAGTCATTAATTATAGCACCACCTGGTGGGAGGCACCACGTGTAGCCGGTGGCTTCCAGAGGGTGGTGGTATCATTTTGACTCTTATATACTACTGGTTGTGTTACAACCAACACCACAATTCACTGTACGTATGTCAGGGAGGATTATCTCGGGGAGGTAATGACTATTTGAAAGTATTTCGTCTCGGGTATTAAAGGCACTGGGTCTCAGATATACAGACATGGATGAACCAGATCTGGAAAACATGGGTTGATTGTAGATTTCTATCGTATTTTGTTATCTCCGTTATACCTGGAAAAAACTCTGATTGTGAAAAATGGAATTTGTGAAAATAAAGTTTTTTTATGATTATAATACTGAAAAATAACCAGCGTTTTCAAAAATAGTTATTTTCCAGCATTATAAATTGCAAGTGATTCTGAAGTGCTGTCGAAGCATGTCGTAAATTATTCTAAAGTTGTCAAAACATGTTTTTGATGATAAAAATGGAAAATAGAAAATAAACAACAGACGACAAAATAGTCGTGACTTCATAACTTCTTGATATTAATTGGCATTTTACTGTGGATTTTTTTTCTCAAAAACTGATAAAATATCAAATGTAAATATTTTTCATTAAATAACTTTGGGTTATTTCATTATGAATGTAAATAGCAATTGTGAAATATTTCAACCTATTAATGTTTTTAGAAATCAAAACAAAAATTTAAAAAAATATTGAAAAAAATTTGTGAATATTGTTTTTCCGGGTTAAAACATTGTATTGAAATTAACAATATAATGCTGGTGTATGTTTGTAAATGTAAACTGCGTTTCAAATCAAGTGTTTGTACAGTTAGATGCTGTATATGTTCAGTTTTATTGAAAAATATAAAATGCCAATAAACAAATGAAAAGTCATGCAGAGCAAGATGTTATTAGCCGATCAAATCAGGGTTCAATATATGTCCACATTTTAGTAGTTACAGAATCTCAGATAAAAATGAAAGAAGTGTTGATTTCCTCCCCAACCAAATTGTCCCAGTTATATTTAGTAAATTACTATGGATTTGCCATTTACTAGGAGGCCATTTTGAGTTTTCTGACAATGGAGTATATTAACTGAAATATTATTCCAGTTGAAAGAATTAACCTTTGAATATAGGTGAAGCGCTTAGCAAGTCAACCGAAATATCATAAATACCAGAGCTCCAGATAAGGTGCGTATTGGCGTAATTTACGCAACTATTTTAGCTGAATACGCATTGATTATCAAAAGTTGGAGTACAAAATACGCACAGCAGTGTGAAAATCCGCATTGATTTTCAAATTGAGTAGTGAATATACTGTCAGAAAGTTGAAAATTCACTTACTTGAGCTGCAAAAAGCAAACAATGTTTGCTTTTTGCAACTCAAATAAGTGAATTTTTACATTTGTTATATTATTTTTATCACGTGTTCCCTATTTAGTAATGAAGAAAATCAAAAACCCATTTGTGAAAGTAAAATACGCAATGATTTTGAAATCAGAGGGTATAGTACGCTTTAGACAGAAAGCTTATCTGGAGCTCTGAAATACCCGATTTTTGGCGGGCATCTTGAAAATATGATAATAATATACTGAATATTAGTGTAGTTTACGTAATTCTTTAATATATCCATCTGAAATGTTTTTGAACAACTTACACCAATTTCCAAGTTAAGGACCATGACCTACCTATTGGCTCATATATTGGCAATTTTCGACTTCCGTCAAGCATAAAATTCAATGACCTTGAAATGACCTTGAACTTGGTTTAAAAAAATGGCACCCGGAATATTTGGAAACCTTATACATTCAAGTTTATAAAAACACCGGGTGCCATAAATTAACACGAGGTGCCGGAATCTTATATATATACCTATTGCCCACACTGTAGAAAGATGCCAGAATTTAAGAAAAACAAGCGTGTAAAAAGGTGATTAATTTGGTGTGCAAGTACTGTATGTGAACTTCAATGTACATGTATATATTGCCAATGCAGATATACTGTCTGGATAATCGAGACGCACCATGTGATTTTGTACCTACAGACAGGTGCGCAATTTCATAAGTATGCTGAAAGTTGATGAAATTCTCAAAGCAAATGCGGAATAGAATTTCGACAACCTTCGGTGTCCTTCCAGGAAAATATCGTTAATTTTGTATTTTTTTTATGAAATTACGCCCATTTTTGTAGGTACAAAACACATGGCACATCTTAATTATCATTATTACACTGGTGCTGCACTCGTCATAAATATGCTGAAAGTTGATGAAATTCTCAAAGCAAATGCGGAATAGAATTCCGCATTTGCTCTGAAAATTTCGACAACCTTCGGTGTCATTCCAGGAAAATATCGTAATTGGTAAATATCACTGGTGCTGCACTCCGCGCCGGTGGAAAATGTAAGACAATCCACTTGAAAAATACAATATGCACAATTATAAAATGTTTCTAGATGAGTGTTAAAAAATCAATAAAATGAATACTCTTGAAACATTTTTTTACAATTAATGTCGCCTATGGTATCTTTCAAGTGGATTGTCTTGAAATATTTCCATCGGCACGGAGTGCAGCACCAGTGAAGTAAGTGGACTGTTTCTCTAACGGTACATCACAAATATAGAAAATTATATGTGACCGTGGCTTGAGAAAAAGGCCTTATGGGGTTTGATCAATCTGTATATTAATCTGGTAGCACACCCCTGTATGTGAATGTGCAGGCTGATCTGTGCCTACACTGGTCATATTACCATTGAAAGGAAGTAATATCATGCTTACTATGAGTGTTTATACTTTATTATTACATGGTTTATGTGATAATCATGATAATGGAATAAATGATAAAGTATACATGTTTAGCTTCTATTAAAAATGGTTTTGAATTGGGATATGTATAGGATTTTAATTTCAAAAGGTGCCAGCAAATCTGATGAAGAAATTCCACACCCCTGGCCCAGGAATACCAATTCAGCGATTTCGGTCGGCTGCTGGCATGGTACAGATAAACAGGTCGGCTGTCGGTCGGCATAGGCGACTATACCGACCGACAGACAACCTGTTTACCGGTACCATGCTGGCAGCCGACCGAAATCGCAGAATCGCTATTTCCTTGCAATCAATAGAAAAGTTAATGTTGGATGGCGAAATAAATGAATCTTCACTTCTGCAGCTACCGAGCCAACACTGTCCTTGACATCAAATCCTCTGTCCGCCAAAACTAAATCCCCAGGTAATAACTTGGACAGGAAGACACTGTTCTTTGTCACAAACTTGTCACTCACACGACCACCCCATGCTTTCGATATGAAGGACACACTGCCATGAGGAGTAATTCTAATTAGAAATTTCACAGTGTGGTGGTGTTTGTATGAAGACCAGGTTTCTGCTCTGGCTTTCAAACCACTTGGTTTCTCAATAAATAACTCAAAACAATCAATTATCACTGCACACCTGTGGCCGTAAGTACTTCCTAAAATTGTCCATTGGCATGGTTTTTTTCTCTAATGTTCTCGCACTCTGGCCATCTTATGAGTTTCTTTAGCCGCTTGTACATACAGTCAATTGTCTGTGTAAAAAAGTCTAGATATTGTTGATTGAGTAGTGTCAAATTCGTACGTAAGAAAGAGATTTGACAAATTTAGTCGCAATTTCACTAATGTCAATATCATTACCTTGAATTTGGGCATGACCAGACTGGATGGCAGGTGAGGCTCCAGAAAATTAAACAATATAGATAGAACTCTGAATGATGGTAATCCTGTTAAATGTTTCACCTTCTCGTCACTATACTTAAACTAACTTGCAGTGAATTTAGTTTCCAAATGGGCCACTTTTTCCTTAAGCTCCCCATTCTCTGTACGCAGTTCCTGCAGCTCCAGCGACAGCCTCCATGAGTGGACCATCAACATCTGTCTGTGACTGAACGCCGTCTTCATCAACGCTGTCACCTATATCCATACCCGTCTCAGTGTGATCAGGTCCAACAATAGTTGTGGATTCAGCTGGTTTCCTTCTCTTCTTTTCCTGCTGCCGATCATATCTTGATGTAGATGGTGCTCGCTTTTGTCTGCCAAGATTAACTGATGGTGCCCAGTTTGGGTTAAGATGGTCATACAACTCTGCCTTCTTTCCTGAAACATATACATGATATATTAAAAACAAATAAATACATGTGTACTTGTCGGATATTGTAACTTTGCACATTTAGTTACAATATAATAACTTATCATCATCTGAACATTCTTGCGGAGACGCTTCAGATGAGTGGTCACAACATTTACATGCACTTTTGAGGAGAAATAAAAAAGAAAAGGTGTACTCATATGAAATATCACTGAAATATTGACAATTTATGACAAATTTTATACATATGACATGCGCCATGTGATTTTGCATGTACAAACATGTGCGCACTTTGATGAAAAATGTTTACACATTTTACAATATCTTTCATAAATAACATTGAATGGTGACAACATGGTGACATTCTGCATTTGCTCTGAGAATTTAATCAACGTTTGGCATGATTTACAGTAAATATCGCAAAATCTGTAAACATTTTTCATGAAATTCCACACAAACTGCAATTTTGTATTGTCTGAGGTCCATCAAAATACACCATCTCGCACGTCTTAAGCATGTTAAGTACAGTGAAAGCACGGTCCCGGGTCGTTTCGAGTCGCATCCCGTTCGAGTACCGGGTCGTTTCGAGTCCCGGTCGTATCGAGTAGGGTCGTTTCGAGTCTGTCGTATATAATTTGTATTATTGATTTTATAAGAAGTTATAAGTATGGATATATGTTTTAATCAATTTAATTGGGAAAAGAAATGGGATATTTAAAGTATTAACAAGTTTAATACCAGATACAAAATTCCCGTCACTTAGCCACGATTTCATGATGCACATGGAATCGTGTTACCAGCTGGCACCACGTGGAGGTGTGACGGGTCTGATGCTCATAAAATGATCCGTGATTATAATTCTTTAAGATGTAAAGGGTATTTTATGAGCATCATATAGCCAGCCATATTTGGCCCTGAAAAGGTCCGTTTGTTACTGCTCTCGAAGTCAGTGGAGGAGTCGTCGGTGTTGTTGTCGGCGATCAGGAGAGGTCGTACGGACGGTAGGCAGACGCGCAGCGACGGAGGAAGGTGGAGGTGGAGAGTTCTCTATCCATATACTGCGTCCAGTACTCCTGAAGTCGGCGTTCCAGTCGAGCGGTGCCGGACCTCACGTCTCGTCGAATGTCGCCTGACGTCACGTTGGCGTGGACCAGCTCTGACTCGCGACGTAGAAGAGGGACCAGCCGATACAACGCCGAGGCCGGCCTGGCCCGCTCGATGATTCATGCGATAATGCCAAAACCTGCAACAGAAAATAAAAACATGTGTAATATACCTAAATAAATAAAAAATAAATACGATGTGGCTCATCTGGAACTACGCGTCATCTCATCGTACATATACTAATTATGAATGATAAATACATACCTTCGACGTCGTTGTTCGTTCGTGTTGTCAGTTGGAACGCTGACCACGACGACGGAGGAAACTGGCCGCTGGTGATCCACTGCCTCTCGATGTAGGTGACGAGCCTGAACAGGGGTTCGGAGGTCGCTACTCGTACCTTGAGGGACTGGAAGGTGGTGTCGATGTGGCTGGCCGGCAGGAACGGGAGTGCCAACAGCTGACTACAATTTGAATAAAACATTGGGTGTACAGTGTATACACGGGCCGCCGTCTATGAAATAATCAACATTTGAAGCAATGTTTGGGCATGTCCGTAATGTATTAACAGTATATGGTTTTATATGGTTAATACCTGATGAATTGGTGCGTCGACTTGCGTTCCCTGTAGGTTGGAACGAGACCGTATTCCTGGACGTGTCGCCAAACAGCCTGGGACCAGTGGAAGATGCAGCCCTTAGTGGTCGTTCCTGGAAACACCTCTGCGACCGCCTGCCACGCAGCTGTAAACAAATGGATAACATGCCATAGCCCCAATAAGTTGAAACATATTTAATCGATCAATCAATTTTTTAAGCATTGTATGTACATATTATGTAGTAATAAACCTGATTTCATTATAATTTACGATGTCAATATACCTCTCTCGAAGTCGAGAACGAATCCTTCAACGGCGGCGTCAGGGATGGCCTCCTTCACGGACTCGAACACCTTGACGTAGTCCGACTTCTGGCGACGCGTCATCAGCACGAACACCAACGGATACTGCTTCCGCTCACCGTCGATCTGCACGAAGGCGTGAACTGACATCTACTGGGTGAACGGATCGCCGATAATCTGTAGAAATAAAGTTGAACAAACAACGTGACAATCACGTTACTTATGCGTGGCGTAATTCAATATAATTTTCGTATAATTAATTGATTATGTTAAGCGTCGTTTGAACTGGTTTATTTATATCATAGATCAATTACCTTGAAGGTTCCGTCAATGAACCAACGTTTCGCCTGTCGCAGCAGCTGCAGTTGAAACTGTGTGGCGAAGACGATGTGGCGCTGTCCGTCGTGCTGGATATCGGCGACAAGGAAATCGTCGCACTGGAGGAAGTCGGAGTCCAACTACAAAATTTAAATTTTTTATGGCACCCGCATGTGACACACTGATTGATTGATTGAATAAACTGTATCAAGTGTTATAAATCAATACACAAATGTTCATATATACCTCAAAATCGAGTGATGTCGGTTCCTTCGGTCTCATGGCAGAGCGGAATCTGTTGACAGCCCTCTTCACCAACGCGGTCTTGGGCTTCAGAAAGCGAATTGGTGGCGGGATGTCCGTTAACTCAACCTCTTCTACGATGTCGGTGGCGGGTCTAAACAACTGGTCTTGTGAGATGGACTTCGACTGTTTCAATAAATTACGTAAACATTGAATGGATTTCAACATATATAGTATAAATTATATGTAATATGAAATGTTGTTGAAATATTTGACTGAAATACATTCCATTTCAATAAGTACCTTAGTGGACACGGCAACCCTCAGCGGAAGACGTAGATCGCCAGGATGGACGTGCTGCTGAGCACCGCGGGCGAATGTATCCCCCACCTGGCGGACAGTGGCGTAGCAGATCATCTTCTTGGAACGGACGCTACACGACCACGTGGTTGACGCTGTGTACTTCTTCTGAAACAGTAATATAATAATTTCAGCTGAAATGAAGAAATTATAATATATAATGTGGTGAAGACATATTAAATGTTATCAAATTACGCACAGTAACTGTAGCTCTGATTTCTATATGATTTAATAACTTAACAACATGACATTAGAACTTACCTGCTGCTGTGAACAAGTGACGCAAATGTACGGGATGGGTTCCTTATCGACGATGGCTAGTCGGTATTCCTTCCAATCGATCCCTGAAATGATAATTGGATAATACTGGCCATCTTCATAAAAAGGTGAATAACTAGAAATCCAGACAAGGCGCCGAGACATAAATTTATTTAGAAATGGAACATGACAATTTTACCCACCACATATACATACCTGTCCCACATGTACGATGAGTCCAATGGCCACAGTTATCGCATTCGATGGCATGCTGAAGAGGACGAACGGTCAACGAGCAGGTAATACACAAAGATGACATGATAACAGTCAATCTATGCACCTAGAGTGCAAGTGTGCGGCATCCATGATTGCCAGTCGTATTTATCGGATTATTGTTTGCTAATGACATGTCAATTACTAGGCTGCCGCATAATTGTTGTAATTGGCATCGACAACTATTTCACACGTTATATGTATGTTGACCAGCATAGCTCATCAGTCTGGTATCATTGTCTGTATTAACTGCTTAAGTATTTTAAAAAATATCAACACACTGTATATTAGGTATCTTATAGAGATTTTTCAACATGATGTAAATTTACGATTATAATTATCAACCACGATACTCGATCACTGTCGATATGTAGTAAGACAAATTGATAGTCGCAAATTCTCGTGTGTGCGTCTCATAAGTTCACGTTGGTCACTTAATTGCACTCGTTAAATATCAAACAACTTTAATCCAGGCGGCTCGATCCATTGATATTGACAACTTAAGGATTATACGCGCCCTGCGATTTGGTACCTTAAATTAATATCAGCTAGGATAATTCAATACCAACTATAATTATGTCTCTTTTTTGTGTTTCATAATTATTACTAATTCATAACTATACATCTCCGCTCCGCATCAGGGAATTTCAAAAGGGATTAGGATGGTTTCACCGTGTCCGGTGAGATTCCAATTTCACGGTCGGTAGCACAGGTGAATAGCAAACATCGAGTTTGTCCGAATTACCGCAATTCTGTAATCGTTCTCTTTTTATCATCTTTATGGATAATTTTAACCAGCCTAAACATGAGATTTATTATTAAAATACTAATCATTACCATCACTATCCACTACTATACAAAATAGGCCTTTTTCATAGAGACTCGAAACGACCCGACTCGAAACGACCCTACTCGGATACGACCCGGCCTCGAAACGACCCGACACCGAAAGCACGGTGTCAAACATTATAATTCAGTGGGTGGCCGCAGTGCTCCAGATAAGGAATTAGTAATTGAGTATTGTTACTCCATCAGTTCTCAAACAATTGGGTATTTAAACATTTCAATTGGGTAAAATTAAATCACACTACTGTTTACACATCAACAGACAGCAATTATTGAATAGTTTGTTTCGAAATGAAAACATATCTTGGCATTTCATTAGAATTGTCTCCTTGGATGTCTTTTCATGGAAAAATATGCTATATTGTGGTCTGTTTATTGTTTTCTGGTACCACAATTGTGCTCATTGCTTTTTGATACTCACTACTTCTGATTTCAATTGGGTTTTTGGCAATTTTAATTGGGTATTTACGCAAATACGCAGCTTATATACAAATACGCAGCAAATACGTTCTGATTTTGGTATTTTCCCCCCAATGCAGCAGGTTAAAATGGGATCGAACCCGTTTGGCCGGCCTTACATGACCTTAGCTGTTGATAGGCTGCAAATAAATAAACAAACAAACACTATGGTATTAAATGTGATAAATCACGGGTTTCCAGAGATGAAAGTTTGAAACCGATGAAACGGTAAATGCTGCTCAATGTGAACCATCACATTGAGACTGGCCAGGATTACTGTAATAACGTGAACTATTGGGACAATAATAGGGGCTTCCCAACACAATTTGTATCCCAACATGGCTCCAGATAAGGAATTAGTAATTGAGTATTGTCAGGGCTCCAGATAAGGAATTAGTAATTGAGTATTGTTACTTCATCAGTTCTGAAGCAATTGGGTATTTCACAATTTTAATTGGGTAAAATTAAATCACACTACTGTTTACACATCAACAGACAGCAATTATTGAATAGTTTGTTTCAAAATGAAAACATATCTTGGCATTTCATAAGAATTGTCTCCTTGAATGTGTTTTCATGGAAAAATAAGAAAAATATGCTATATTGTGGTCTGTTTATTGTTTTCTGCAGCATGAAAAGGTACCACGATTGTTCTCATTGCTTTTTGATACTCACTACTTCTGATTTCATTTGGGTTTTTGGCAATTTTAATTGGGTATTTACGCAAATACGCAGCTTATCTGGAGCTCTGATTGTTACTCCATCATTTCTGAAGCAATTGGGTATTTCAACATTTTAATGGGGTAAACTTAAATAACACTACTGTTTACACATTAACAGACAGCAATTATTGAATAGTTTGCTTCGAAATGAAAACATATCTTGGCATTTCATTAGAATTGTCTCATTGGAGAGAATTCTAATGAAATACCAAGATGTGTTTTCATGGAAAAATAAGAAAAATATGCTATATTGATGGCCTGTTTATTGTTTTCTGCATCATGATAAAGGTACCACAAGTGTTCTCATTGCTTTTTGATACTCATAGTCACTACTTCTGATTTCAATTGGGTTTTTGGCAATTTTAATTGGGTATTTACGCAAATACGCAGCTTATCTGGAGCTGGAGCTCTGGGTGGGGTTCACACACAATATAATGATTACACCAGCTTACATTGTCTCAGCAGCTGACAAGTAGAACTATCGGATTATTTATAATATCAAGGACTTACCATGACACCGAACATTTTGGATATTCTTGTGCCCAAATTCTTGTTCAATAATTTCTAGCCAGAAATCCACGTGTCCGAACTCAGTTTCTCGCATTCCACACATTGATTTGTGATTACTGCAACCTGTGCAGGCAATCTATACTATTCCAGTGTCCTTTCGCGATCTTTACGATGACTATATCCGTATATAGAACACTTCACACCCACTAACTAACTGAATTTAGGTCAAACTTCGAGCGTGTTTTGATTTGTGTATCGAGATATTGGAACATGGCGGAGCTTCCGGTTTGTGACGTCAACATTTGCATTTTGCAAACCGCCGAACTCTTGTAGTTCTTCACGTTAATTTATTCAAAAATTGTGTTATTTCGCTTATTTAAAGTTTGAAACAGAGATAATGGCAAAAAATGAAAAATTATCCGGTTGATGTAGTTTGGAAGTGATACAACAAATTTCGCGTTTGTAGATTACCGAATATAAGAGAAAAGGGTGGTTACAAACTTTTTCACAAACCGATCGATAACCAATATATTAGCCGATCTATAAATAGATCGGCTAATAATAACAGCCATCAAGTTGGGTCGGTGATGTTCTGTAGCCGATTTCATCAAAATTGCTAAGTATACTTATCTAACAAAGTATACTTTGCTAGATAAGTATACTTTTCAATGTTGATGAAATCGGCTACTGGACTAACGACAAAAAATTAAGATAGCGGTGTAAGGGTTAAATTAATTTCACTAGCGACTATAATGGAAACTTATTAATTATTATCTCTATAGACCTGCCCTCAGTCTATCTTGGGGTAAAGTATGAGAAAATAAATTTTGTTCCATGAATAATGATTTATTTTAGTATATAATTTGAAATAGTTTTAGTTCTTCACATATATGTTGATAATATCGTTAAATGCTGTCTCAGCAGCTCTGTAATTTCAAATTTTTTCCGGGTGGGGGGGGGGGGGGGGGATTGATTGACCAGACTGCTGTTGACGGGCTGATCTTGATCAACACTGGTCGCAAAAACCATGATCCCAATTTCTCCAGTTGCAGCCACATGTCATTTTAATTTACATTGCATGATGCGAACATTTATATATTGTATATCTGAGACACAGTCCCTTCACAGGTTGAAGTAACAGACCGAGGTCTATAAATACATTAAATATGCCTAAAAGCATTAATAAATGAAAACAAAACAAGCTAAACATTTTTTTTTACTCCCTCCATATACTGTTTAGCTTATTTTTTTCTTCATTATGTCTCCCCTATGAATGGGGAGACATATTGGTTTTGGCTTGGTTGTCTGTCCGTCTGTCTGTCCGTCCGTCTGTCCGTCACAAAATTTGTGTCGTGCATATCTCCAAAAGTTTTTGAGCTACATTTGTGAAACTTTACAGGAATACTTGTCATCGTGTGAAGTTGCTAACCTGGGGTTTTAGATGTGGATTCATCCTGTATTTACGGAGTTATGGCCCTTGACTTAGCGAATATTGGGGATTTTCAACTTGTGTTGCGCGTATCTCCAAATGTATTTCAGTTAGAGTCGTGAAACTTTACAGGAATACTGGTCATCGTGTGAAGTTGTGCACCTGGGGTTTTAGATGCGGATTCATCCTGTATTTACGCAGTTATGTCCCTTGATTGGCGAAAATTAGGGATTTTCAACTTGTGTCGCGCGTATCTCCAAATGTATTTCAGTAATAGTCGTGAAACTTTACATGAATACTGGGCATCGTGTGAAGTTGCGCACCTGTCGTTTTAGATGCGGATTCATCCTGTATTTACGGAGTTATGGCCCTTGACTTAGTGAAAAGTGGGGATTTTCAACTTGTGTCGCGCGTATCTCTGGTCATCGTGTGAAGTTGCGCACCTGGGATTTTAGATGTGGATTCATCCAGTATTCACGTAGCTATGGCCCTTGACTCAGTGAAAAGTGGGGATTTTCAACTTGTGTCGCGCGTATCTCCAAAAGTATTTCGGTTAGAGTCGCGAAACTTTACATGAATACTGGGCATCGTGTGAAGTTGCGCACCTGTCGTTTTAGATGCGAATTCATCCTGTATTTACGGAGTTATGGCCCTTGACTTAGTGAAAAGTGGGGATTTTCAACTTGTGTCGCGCGTATCTCCAAATGTATTTCGGTTAAGAGTCGTGAAACTTTACAGGAATACTGGTCATCGTGTGAAGTTGTGCACCGGGGTTTTTAGATGCGGATTCATCCTGTATTCACGGAGTTATGGCCCTTGACTTAGTGAAAAGTGGGGATATTCAACTTGTGTCGCGCGTATCTTCAAAAGTATGCAGAAAATACAAGGTAGCTACATATATGCTGTTGCTGCCTTAAATTGTACTTTTCCAAGTCCTGATAACATGTAGTGGTGGTATTGGGGCAGACATATGTTTTTGTCTGAAAAACAATCCTCTAGTTTATTGATGCTTTTAGGCATATTTAATGTATTTATAGACCTAGGTCCGTTACTTCAACCTGTGGCTGTGACAGGAAAAAAGGGACTGATAACATAATTAGGTCACCAGTCTAGTTCCTCAGCTATGGCTGTGACAGGAGAAATGGGACTGATGCCATATGTCACCTGTCGTGTTCCAGGTATGACTGCTCGCTCTTGTTTGTAATTGCTGTAAAATATATAAAGTTTAAACTGTGTATAAAAAAACTATAGATATAGATCTACCCCCGGCATACAAAGTATGTCGAGGGGTATATAGTTTTCGTAATTCCGTCCGTTTGTTCGTCCGTCCACGTTAAAGAGCTTGGGTACCCATTATCTGTGACGGAAAGTCGGATTGACTTCATATACTTCATTATCATCATCCAAATTTTCATTCCATACCACACTCATGCGGCCTTCATTTCCAAGGTGAAGGTCAAATTATTTAGACATTTGCATCCGTACGATTTGCCTTAAAGTTTTCGGGGACCCATTATCTCTGCAACAGTAAGTCGGATTGACTTCAAACTTCATATACTTCCTTATCATCATCCATATTTTCATTCCATACCACACCCATGTGGCCTTCATGTCCAAGGTCAATCTGAAATTACTTTGAACAATGTATTGCTTAAAATGCCTAATGTCGAGACCAAAAGCACATTTTCAAAAATGGTTGCTATGGTAACAAATTTCGTAAAAGAAAAGTGTATTTTACAAGATATTTCTACCTTGTAGATGACAATAATTATATGATACTAAGATTAGATATCAATTTATGTTAAAAGATCACGACTTGTATTTAAAATGAGATTTATCTTGAAAATTGGAATATTTTTTTGCTTATTTTTTTACGATGTATTTTAATGCTAATAAACAATATTTTCGATATAGATTGACATATTATAACAAATATGTATAAAATTGTATGTTATTTAATAAAATGTATGGTTTGGTAAACATTCCATCATTTTGTTTTAAAATATTCCATTAAGAATGCGACACAAACAAGAATATTATCATATTTCGGTGCCGTTTTCTCCCATTCAAATACATATAGTGAAAAATACAACAATATTTTCCCAAAAACTGAATAACTATTGAACCGCTTAACCGATTTTCATAATCTATGCATCAGTCAAAGCCCAATGTTGCCTGGTATTGCACTTATCTGAACTATGCATTGGACAGTTTACACCCAGCTCAGCTTGCTCATCTGCACAGTCTCATCTGGGTGTACACCAGGCATAGGCCATATGCCCCATTTCTGCAGTCACTGTCACATGTTAACATTTTAATAATGATGTAAATGCTATACTTATTATTGCAATAGTTTATACTTCATAGCATATGCCTTTCTGTGTCTTTTTCATCAAACAAACATTTTAGCAACACAAAGGTGCTTTTTTTTTGTTTTTAACAAGCGGTGATCAATATTTTTTTATATTGTTTTCGACCACCCAGAGGCCACTTAGCCAAAAAGAATCCATAATCCAAGTAATACAAAAAAAAAACTGGCCCTCGTAACATCAGGAATTCAAAATCCTTGACTACGATGAATGTTGTTACATGTATGTATGGTTTAAAGTTGTGATATGACTTAACTCCAGAAGAAATCTTGTACAACAGCACATATTTCTGAATACAAGAAGTCTTGTACAACATGTCACACATATTTCTGAATACAAGAAATCTTGTACAACAGGTCATGCTGCAGAAAACAATAAACGGACCACAAACAAATATAACATATTTTTCTTATTTTCCATGAAAACACATCTTGGTTAATGGTATTTCATTAGAATTGTCTCCAAGGAGAAAATTCTAAAAATTCTAATGAAATGCCAGGACATATTTTCATTTTGAAGCAAACTATTCAATAATTTTTAGCCAGGTTTTTTGAAAAAAAATTGGATTGGCGAAAGCCGGGCGGGCGGGCGGCGTCCACAATCAATGTTAAGTTTTCATGTTTGAGTCCATTTCTTTGTTACTGTACCACCTAGGACCACCAAACTTTCACAGCTTCATAATCAAGGGGTGCCCACCACATATCACTATCCAACATGTTACTTTTTTTTTAAACTTCACATTTTTTTATTTTTTTTCCGCGTAATCGACTTAGCCATTTTTCAATGTTAAGTTTTCGCGTTTACAATGTTAAGTTTTCGTGTTTAAGTCCAATTTCTTTCGTACTGTACCACCTAGGACCACCAAAACAAAATTCACAGCTTTCATAATCAAGGGGTACCCACCACATATCACTATCCAACGTGTTACTTTTTTTTTTAACTTCACCCATTTTTTCCGCGCAGTCGACTTAGCCATTTTCAATGTTAAGTTTTCGCGTTTACAATGTTAAGTTTTCGTGTTTAAGTCCATTTCTTTGGTACTGTACCACCTAGGACCACCAAACTTTCACAGCTTCATAACCAAGGGGTGCCTACCACATACAACTATCCAACATGTGACCATTTTTTTACCTTCACCTATTATTTCTACGTAATTGACTTAGCCATTTTCAACGTTAACTTTTTAACGTACGTCTGGTTAGAGTTTTTTGGTTAAAACTTTTTCGTTATACTATATCTCTGCAACTGCTTCGCCCATTACCTTGAAACTTCACATGGGTGTTTATCATCATCCATATTTTCATTCTAACCCCCCAACCGTGCGGCCCCTGTGCCCAATGTCAAGGTCAAATTACTTTGAATTTTTTTGTTAATTTTTTTTCGTGTACTATATCTCTGCAACTGCTTCACCCAATACCTTGATACTTCACATGGGTGTTTATCATCATTGTCGCACCTGCTTGCGGAAAGCGCGATCCTGTGCCCAATGTCAAGGTCAAATTACTTTGAATTTTTTTGTTAAAGTTTTTTCGTGTACTATATCTCTGCAACTGCTTCACCCAATACCTTGATACTTCACATGGGTGCTTATCATCATTGTCGCACCTGCTTGCGGAAAGCGCGATCCTGTGCCCAATGTCAAGGTCAAATTACTTGATTTTTTTTGTTAAAGTTTTTTCGTGTACTATATCTCTGCAACTGCTTCACCCAATACCTTGATACTTCACATGGGTGTTTATCATCATTGTTGCACCTGCTTGCGGAAAGCGCGATCCTGTGCCCAATGTCAAGGTCAAATTACTTTGAATTTTTTTGTTAAAGTTTTTTCGTGTACTATATCTCTGCAACTGCTTCTTCCCAATACCTTGATACTTCACATGGGTGTTTATCATCATTGTCACACCTGCTTGCGGAAAGCGCGATATCGTCAGCATTTTGGCATACGTCCGTCCGTTCGTCCGTGTGTCCGGTTAAAGTTTTTTGGTTAAAGTTTTTCCATCTACTATATCTATTTTTTTAGTGTTCATGCCTCGCCCCAAGGCGCGACATGCAGGCCACGGCCATCTAGTCTACAAAAAGTGGGTATAATTATGTTATCCAAGTGTCTATGCTTGGAAAAAACCTGGCCTTCGTGGCTTTGCCTCGTTTCTTGTTGTCTGTTGAAGTGTAAACAGTAGTGTGATTTTATTATACCCAATTAAAATTTTGAAATACCCAATTGTTTCAGAAATGATGGAGTGAAAATACTCAATTACTAATTCCTTATCTGGAGCCCTGTTTATATATACATTGAATGATGTTGTTCATAAATGTTTATCAATAAACTACTTCAGTATGGCTTATGACTTCAGTTTGGCTTATAAGTACTATATACTTACTATGTATCACATTACTTTGGCTATCTACATGCATGTTTAGCTTGTTACCGCAATGTGTCCGTCGTCGTCGTCCGTCTTCGTCGTCCGTGAACATTTTCAAACGTCTTCTCCTTGGTAACCATTGGGCCTATAGTCACCAAACTTCGTGGTCATGGTCCTTAGTAAGGGGTATTACAACATTGGTAAAATGACATCATTATGTAATCCAAGATGGCCGCCGTCTGAAAATAGCACAGATTCTTCAAACACCTTCTTCTCAAGAACCACCAGCCTGATTTCGACAAAATTTGGTAGGAATGATCGATGTACAACGCTCTTTCAATGTTGTTAAAATGGTGACCCCGGGGTCAAAAATGGGCGTGGTCCGTGGGGTCAAATTGGGGTAAAATTTTATTTTTGATCGAATATGGTCATGTCATATATCAAATCGAAGGTATCAACGAGGCGATCACTCGTGCATTTTTTGTCGAAATCGGATGTCTATGTCATCCAAGATGGCCGCCGAAATGTCAAAAGATCGTTCTTTTATTACAGATTTCAAAATTCTTCTTCACATGAACCGTTTGGTAGCCAAACTTAAAAGTTATCATCCATGGGTGAAGCCAGATTTGTTAAAATGTAGGTCATCGCTAAAAATAGCATAAATTCTTAAAAAATCTTCTTCTCATGAACCGCTAGCCTGATTTCGACGAAACTTGCTAGGAATGATCGATGTACAATGCTCTTTCAAAGTTGTTAACATGGTGACCCCGGGGTCAAAAATGGGCATGGCCCGTGGGGTCAAATTTTATTTTTGACCGAATATGTTATATATCACATCGAAGGTATCAACGAGGCGATCACTCTGGTGCTGTTGTTATGTGCTGGTACAAATGTACATACATATTCATGACCTGCATGCCCCATGTGTTCAAACACCTACTTTAAATCATATAAATGTGCGATAGGTGATATTCTTACATGCACATGTACATATTCCAGTTTGTACCAGACATAGATAACCCCAAACTGTCTACACATTGCATGTTCCACTTTTGTAAGACTGACGTATTTTTAGTTTTTAACTTGGGTTACACCAACATTGTAAATAGACAGCTTAAGGTGTGATCGGAACTGGTGTGTAACAATACTTTTTCACATTGCAATACTGCGAATGAAATATGTGTACAAACTCATCTTTGTGTAAAGTGTATCCTATTTTTGCAAGTTTAGCATCAGTTTATAGCTTAGAATACCTATAATGAGAAATTACAAATTGAAGAGAAGATAATTTATGAATGTTTATGCTTCAAGTTGGTCATATCACTGTGGTTTTATTGGTTGACCAATTCCGATATCACGTGATTTGCAGGATATGCCAATTTGATTGGTGGAACATGAACATTCTCATGATCTGGGAAAATTGAGGGAGAGATTCTTGTTTAAAATATTCGGCAGTTGCAGTTCGCATGCCGAAGAGTAATAAAGATTTTGAAGATAACGAAATCTCTCTTTCGATTGTTCAGATGAGTGAAAGTTTTCTATGTCCTCTGTGTTGATAGTTACTTGTACTTTTACTTTGTATGTTATGAAGTATGATTTACCTTTTGCTTAGTGTTTTATGGAATATGAACATTATAACTGTACATTTTGCTCTAGTTTAAATGTTTTTGAGAAACCAGACTGCAGACAGCGAAAATGAAATAACCTATTAAGGGTTTACCTAAATCGATGATACCTATTTACCTGAAGGGGCTGATTTAGCTAAGCAATTGTCACATCATTTTCTGCTGTCTGTCAAGGTATAATTGAAAGATTTATTGAATGTCAATGCTGTACACGGATACTGTAGGATCATGTATATTTCATTTTTCACAACTTTTTGCATTTGCTACAGAATAAGATTGTTGATGTGTAGACACTCACAGTAAACTAGCCGATAGTTTAATATACTGCTATATATCATATTTTCGGCGTCTATGACGGCCATGTCCCAAATTATCGATTGTACATTGGCAATCCTATTTGGATGATTTAGAATTTAAGATGGTACCACACACGTTTGTTAAAAATGATTGGAATTGATTAATTCTGCTGTAGCGATTGCGAGCTTGCCACGCTAGGTATTTTTTTGTGAGAATATAACCAACATGTATACCGGGATAACATTCTAAAGCTAACACTATTATTATAACGGGTTTAAGTCCGGTTGTTTTAAATGTTTGTTAGACCCTTATATGTGTGGTAAAAAGCTTACGCGGAAATTATGAAAATATGCAGTTGCCTCTCAAAAATGGTCTGAAAATGGATGCACAGTTTTAGAGTTACAATTATGACATAATGTCAGTAAGCACGCCTTATAAATATATTTTATTAATAAATGGAAATGTTTTATTATAAGTCATTTTACTAAATTTCTGATTTAATGATACATTGTTGTAATTATAAATTAGGATGAGTTTTAGAAATTGTTCTATTTAGCATGTTTAGGATACATATTGCTAGGTTACAATCTGCGTATACAAAAAAATACTGCTTATGTGTTATTGTTATCTGTATGTACAGTATATATCTGTGTTAAAAAAATGTACATTAGAACTTCGATCGCTCGAACCGGCAACGGAATCGAGTTTGAGTTCGAGCGATGCATAGTTCGAGGGAATGAAGTTTCAAAAATGTACTGTCACATTCAGTCAATAAAATCACTTATGTGAATATATGAGATGACCGATGTGACATGCCATTGTATATGCATTACATTTGGAGGGAGAAATGAAAAATAACAAATACAATTGTAAAGTTGCTGTTTTATTCATTATTTACATGTAATTATACGTCAAATAAACCGCTATGTTCCGCTTTGCGTCTATACATAATACTGGTGTTCCCAGTGTCTAAAAATAGCACATAGCACAGTGGTTGGAATAAATATACAAACGGAAAATATAAACGAAACAATGTCAGTATACAATTATAAACACTATAAATTAACTCTCAGAGAATGACGATTGCTCGAATTCGTCTCGTTTTATTCACAAACTAAGCACGCATTATTCACTCGATAGACATAGAAATGTGTCAATAGTCGCTCAACAGCCAATTAAACATTACATAAAATGAATTTTGTTCAAATCACTTAATTAGCGTGGACATCATAGCGCCCGTAATTCACGCCGCTATTGTTTGCGATTCGTGATTTAATGTCATCCCGCGTCAAGGGAAACTACTCAACGCGACCGCCCGCAATGGTGGAATTCGCACCTCGTTAGACAAACAGCTGATCACAGACTTACCTGTTCCGAGTTATTAGCAGTAATTACCACTGTTTGACCGTCCACGGGACTAATCCACAGATTCGACTGTTCGAGTAATTCATAGTTAGAGTTTAAGGTGTTTTATTACATGAATTATATAAGAAATTTGCCGGGACTGTCGAACCAGTTAGAGTTTTCCATGGTGTTCGAGCCAGACCTGTTCTATACTCAACAAAACTAGAAACGTCCCTGTTTTATAGCCGGTGTAACTCTGTCTATGTATGTACCACATGTTCAAAGTACATGTATTTTAAACCGTGGCGACGTTCAGAATACGATCGTGTAGAGTTTAGCCGATACACACGGTTTACATAGCGGCCAGTGACCGGAACGTTGATTTCCACGTGCACGCTATACTTGTCATCGATAAGGTGATTCAGTTCATGTCGTACCATTCATGCGATAGGGGGGGGGCTATTCGGAAAATTAAAAAACTTTTTTAATTTTTCACTGTTTTCGATATGCCACGGCTTTCCGAAAACGAGCGAAATCAGGCAATTGGGATGCTTGCGGGTGGGATGGCCGCCAGGGCGGTCGCGCCTCGGTTTGGTTGCTGTCGGAAGACGATTGATCGTCTTGCAGCCCGGTACCAGCAGACTGGGGCTGTTCACGACCGGCAGCGACCTGGTAGGCCTCGTGTAACGACGGCTAGAGCCGATCGTTACATTACGTTGACGCACTTACGTCAACGTCGATTGGCAGCCACAGTCACTGCTAGGCGATACGGTGTCTCAGGGCAGACCATTCGCAACCGGTTACGTCGTAACGCCCAACCAATCCGGGCACGCCGCCCGTACACTGGTCAGATAATGACCCAACGTCACCGTGCTGCCAGACTGTTATGGGCGCGACGTCATCTGAACTGGAGAAGGGCTGACTGGAACCGAGTTTTGTTCACCGACGAATCTCGGTTCACAGTTAGTCATGCTGACGGAAGATTACGGGTATACAGGCGTAAAAATTGAAAGATTCACCGATTGTTGCATTGTTGAGAAGAACAGGTTTGGGGGAGGGAGCGTAATGGTCTGGGGTGGGATCATGGGAAACCGGAAGACAGATTTGGTTGTTGTACAGGGCAACATCAATGCACAACGTTATGTTGCAGATGTGCTAAATGCACATGCCTTACCATTTATCCGTCAGCATGGTCCTGGTGTGACATTGATGCACGACAATGCCCGCCCTCACGTAGCCAGGGTCACCACTCAATACTTACAGCAAAACAACGTCGACGTCATGCCATGGCCCGCGGTCTCCCCGATCTCAATCCCATTGAGCACATATGGGATGAGCTGGGCCGCAAAGCACGAGCTAATCATCAGATTGACAATGTTCGCGATCTTACACGGGCGTTACAACGGGAATGGAGGAATTTGCCCAACGCACTGGTATTGCGTTACGTCACGTCGATGCGGCGTAGGATCATTGCATGCATTCATGCAAATGGTGGCCACACTCGGTACTAACGAGATTTACTGAATTTGCCACATTACTTATTGAAATTCCATCTCTAAACATTAAGTAACACATTTCTGGTTTTTGTGATTTTTGATTTTGACCCCTACCGCCCTTGGCCGGTTATCTCTCGAATATTTAACAAGATATCCAAATGCAATTTATTGGCTTTGATACAGAAATGAATGAACTTGTTTTTCCATTTTGATTTTTAAAAGTAACCCTTTTGGTTTTTGATGAATCTTTCCTTAAACATGGAGGGACGTTTCTAGTTTTGCTCAGTATAGTTATCTGTATTCATGTTTGTTGTGCGAGGATATACTTATGTCATGCATTGTTTTCACCTTGGTAATGTGACATATTGTAATGAAATTTGGATAGAGTGATATAACCACAACCTGTTCAAAATTCAGTTTAACGGAAGTAGCAAAATATTGGTTGACACCCTACCAGTATTGATACTGACGTGTGAAAATATGCAGTAGTGCAGCAGTACTATATGCATTACAAGCTTGGATGCCTTGTAATTTATACGCACTATGTCACATAACCAATAGTTCTCTTGTATTTATATAAATGCCAATACAGCCTTACACGGCAGGATAAGAGTTTGTTTAAATAATGATATATAGGCACATGCCATGCCAATATTACTGGTAAATCATAGTCATGTCTGGATTGGAAATTACTGCACCACATCCTTAGGATACAGTAATCAAGCCAATTCCCAGTCTTGAATATAAGCTACAAATCTACTGTGCCATAAACTACATCTATATTTAACCGCTCACACGTGTAAACGCAGTCCCTGTTTCAATATGAAGTTCACATAGCCATTACAAAGGAGTATACTAATTAAACAAACCAATAGGGATTCTGCAAAAGATAACATCTCTGCACGCACTAAGGTTCAAACTAACGTCATTTGTCTGCAGCCGTTTAATAAATTACCTGGTTTATAATGTGAGCTAAGATAGTCGTGTGTGTGTATTTAACGCTTTCATATTCAGATCGCCTGTGTTAACATATTCTCATTAGTATTTGTATGTAATATCTCGCTTGACTGTTATATGGTGGACTCTGTTGACTAATGCCATCACACTACTTTGAGTTTTACTTATAATGAGCGGAAAATGGTCCGAGCATACAGCATTAATTGATAAACATGCCCTGAGTTAATTGTCCCCATAAGAAGTCAACCGAGTACCACCTGTCATGCCAGTTATAGTCGTGATGGTCCATACAACATATCTATATCATACTAGTACACGTATGTTGAAATGATACACTTGTTTAAAATATTCGGCAGTTGCAGTTCGCATGCCGAAGAGTAATAAATGTTTTGAAGATAACGAAATCTCTTTCGATTTTTCAGACCTCAGCTAATTCCCCAAAGCACACCCCACACACAGGTTCCCAATACATTTATTGTCTAAATTGGATGGTTATGTCATCCAAGATGGCCGCCGAAAGGTCAAAAGGTCGTTCTTTAATCAGAGATTTCAAAATGCTTCTTCACATGAATGGCATGGCCCATGGTAGCTAAACTTAAAAGTTGTGGTCCGTTGGTAAAGCCTTTTCAGATTTGTTAAAATGGAGGTCATCGTTAATCCAAGATGGCCGCCGTCTAAAAATATCATAAATTATTAAAAAAATCTTCTTCTCATGAAACGCTAGCCGTATTTCGACGAAACTAGGTTGGAATGATCGATGTACAATGCTCTTTCAAAGTTGTTAAAATGGTGATCTCGAGGTCAAAAATGGACGTGGCTCGTGGGGTCAAATTTTATTTTTGACCGAATATGCTCATGTCGTATATCAAATTGAAAGTATCGATGAGGCGATTGCTCTGGTGCAATATTTGTCGGAATCGGATGGTTATGTCATCCATGATGGCCACCAAAAGGTCCATTTAACGTCTTTTTCTGAGGAACCACATGGCCGATGCTGGCCAAATTTCATAGTAATTAAGATCCTTGGGTGAAGCATTTTCAGATTTGGTAAAATAAGAGTCATCGCTTAATCCAAGATGACCGCCATCTAAAAATAGCACAATTTTGTTAAAGCACATATCAACTCGATGTCACATTCTCCTCTGGTGTTCATGGATTCAGGTGAGCGAATTAGGGCCATCATGGCCTTTTTGTTATTTATCTCGTGGTGAGACATAATAAGTGGGTGGCAGGTGGGAGCATGCAATGGGTAATTTAACGATCGGGCTTCATTCTTACCGGACTTGATACCTGGTTTGACCCTCACATACGTCTTTGGCATTTTGGTGTGGTATTGACCTGGCACCAGGTCAGGTTATTTTAATTTCAGGGCTGAATGTATCTTTTCTCGATGTAAATATTCCGTTTCGATTTTGGGATCCCCCCCCCCCCCCCAATACAACAGGTTAAAATGGGATTGAACCCGTTTGCCCAGCCTTACCTGACCGTAGCTGTTGATAGGCCGTTAAACACCAATAAACAGACAAACCTACATAATAAGTTGTGGTCACGAGATAAAAAAAATAAAACCTAAATAGCTCGTGGCCACGACATATTTGTCAAATCAGAAAATACTACCAATATGTCAAGCACTTTCTGATTGGTCAATTATCTTGTGGCCACGACTTATTATGCGATAGTGAACAGTGTGACCCTGATCAGACTGTACATATCGATCTGGGACTGCATTGGTCACAACAACTATAGTGGACAGAGTATGGATTTGGAGCTGCACTGTTTACAAATGTGACAGTGAACAGTGGAGGTCATGATGAGACTGTACAGTTCGATCTGGGACTATATAGTTCACAAAAACTATACCGTATTGAACAGTGTATGCCCTGATCTGGAGTACAAGTTACAAACGCGATAGTGAACAGTGTAGGCGCTGATCAGACTATACAGATCGATCTGGGACTACATTGGTCACAACAACTATAGTGTGGGTGGTGGTCGGGCGAATGCTACGGCGTAAGTTAACGGTATGGGTTCCTCCTTATAGGAATCACGACTTGCCTGGTTTGGCCCTCAAGTACGTTTTTAGCTCGCCTGCACGAAGTGCATAAGAGCTTATGGAATACCCCCGGCGTCGTCGGCGTCGTCGTCGGCGTCGTCGACGTCGTCCACAAACTTAACGTTGGGTAAATGTCTTATAACTTCTGTTTCCTTTCATAGAACACCTTGTTATTTCATACATGCATTCCTCAGATGACCCTCTATCATGCTGTAGCAAATCCATGACCCACCACCCATCCCTTACCACAAGGTCAAGGTCACAAACTTAGCACATTCATAAACTTAGCGTTGGGTAAATGTCTTATAACTTCTGTTTCCTTTCATAGAAAACCTTGTTATTTCATACATGCATTCCTCAGATGACCCTCTAGCATGTTGTAGCAAATCCATGACCCACCACCCAACCCTTACCCCAAGGTCAAGGTCACAAACTTAGCATGTTCATAAACTTAACATTGGGGTAAATGTTGTGTAACTTATGTTTCTTTACAGGGAACGCTTTGATATTTCATCCATGCATTCATCTGATGATCCCTCTATTGTGCTACAGCAAATCAATGACCCCCCACCCCTTTCACCAAGATCAACATCATAAACTTAACGTTGGAGTAAATGTATTTTTATAACTTCTGTTTCTTTACAGGGAACACCTTGATATTTCATACGTGCTATAGCAAATCCATGACCATTGACCCACCCCACCCCTTTCCCCAAGGTCAAGGTGATAAACATAGCACATTCATAAACTTAACGTTCGGGTAAATGTCTTATAACATCTGTTTCCTTTCATGGAACGCCTTGATATTTCATACATGCATTCATCTTATGATACTCTATCGTGCTATAGCAAATTTATGACCCACCACACACCCCTTACCCCAGGGTCAAGGTCATAAACTTAGCACATTCATAAACTTAACTTTGGGGTAAATGTCTTATAACATCTGTTTCCTTTCATGGAACGCCTTGATATTTCATACATGCATTCCTCAGATGACCCTCTATCATGCTGTAGCAAATCAACAACCCACCACCCAACACTTACCCCAAGGTCAATGTCACAAACTTAGCATGTTCATAAACTTAACGTTGGGGTAAGTGTTGTGTAACTTCTGTTTCGGTACAGGAAACGCTTTGATATTTCATACATGCATTCATCTGATGAAACTCTATCGTGCTATACCGAATCCATGACCCACCGCCCACCCCAAATGTCTTATAACATCTGTTTCCTGTCATGGAACACCTTGATGTTTCATACATGCATTCCTCAGATGACCCTCTATCATGCTGTAGCAAACCTACAACCCACCACCCAACCCTTACCCCAAGGTCAAGGTCACACACTTAGCACGTTCATAAACTTAACGTTGGGGTACATGTTGTTTAACTTCTGTTTCTTTACAGGGAACGCTTTGATATTTCATACATGCATTCATCTGATGATCCTCTATTGTGCTACAGCAAATCCATTACCCCCCCCCCCCCTCCTACCCCTTTCCTCAAGGTCACAAACTTAGCACATTCATACATGCATTCCTCATGCGAATAGCTATCATGCTGTAGAAAATCACCAACTTAGTGCGTTCATAAACTTAACGTTGGGTTATATTTTGTTTTACTTCTGTTTTCAAGGAACGCATTGATATTTCATACATGCATTCATCTTGATATGCTATATTATGCTATAGCAAACCCACGACCCACCTTGCACCACTGACCCCAATGTCAAGGTCCACCGCACGCCCCTTAACCCAATGTCAATAATATATAATATTCATGTTTTTTATGCAACTGTGCCCAGTTTGAGTGAAGGCTGCCAACAGGCGAGCTTCGTTGTCTTCTGACAACTCTTGTTATCTTTGGCTCTTTAGTTACCTGGGAGGTTGAATTGGGTTATTGCTCATTATAAAAGTAGTAAGATTATTACTGATCCTACTGCTTTTGGGAGGGGCCAAGTGATTCTGGTCTGGCGAGGACCTGGCATCAGATCAGGATTGTTCTGATTTCAGGGCTGAATATATAGTTTTGTTATTGTAAATATTCAGTTCTGATTTTGGGATTCTCCCCCCCCCCCCCATTTGTACTTGTACAGTTAATATATGGGATTTAGTACTGAACCCATTGACCCGGCCCTAAATGACCTTAGCTGTTGATATGCCGTTAAACCCCAACAAACAAACAAACAAACAAAAACTATAGTGCTCCAGATCAGGTCATACATTGCTTTGTATAGTTTTTGTGAATAATTAGTCCAATACTGAGCTGTATAGTCTAACCAGGGCATACACTGTTCACTATTGCATTTGTAACTATTGATCTAGATCAGGGCATACACTGTCCACTAGTTTGTATACGACCGTTTTAAAAAAACGGTACGTATTATGTTTTACCGCTGGGCGGGCGGCTGACAGAAAAAGTGCATAGTTCGTGTACACAACTCCTCCAAACCGTTCTGTCGATCGATCTGAAACTATACACACGTCTTCTACACATATTGAAGATGCTCACCTTGGTGTTTTTGTGCCGAAAAAATATTTTTTAACAAAAATATCTCCTTTTTAACTTAGCCATTTTTTCTACATTTTTCTATGCAATTCTATATACGGTACAGAGTTTGTGTACACAACTCCTCCGAAACCGTTCAGTCGATCGTATCGATTTGAAACTATACACACGTCTTCTACACATATTTAAGATGTGCACCTTCGTGTTTTTATGCCGAAACATTTTTTTTACCAAAAAAATCACCTTTTTAACTTTATTCTATATACGGTTCAGAGTTTGTGTACACAACTCCTTCGAAACCGTTCAGTCGATCGATCTGAAACTATACACACGTCTTCTACACTTACTGAAGTTGTGCACCTTGGTGTTTTTATGCTGAAAAAATATCACATTTTTAACTTAATAGCAAATTTGTTCTACATTATTGTATCCACTTCCCTATCATTTCTACTTTACACTCTACTTTTCTATCTCTGCCTAAATTAGTATACATGTTTAGCACAATGAGATGAAGAAATAATGCTATAGACTTTCAAATTCTCATTAATGTTTCTTGCCTTGGTGACAGCTTCACATTTCTGCATCTTCGCTGTCTGGCCCATATTCGACGGGCGTATTTTGTGACTTGCGGTACTCTCGTTGTGATTAATGCAGTCCTAAACCGTTCTGTGCAGACTGACCAGGGCCAGTGGGTGCTTGGTCGGGCGAACGCAACGGCGTAAATTAACGGTAGGGATCCCTCCTTATAGGAATCACTATTTGCGTGGTTTGGCCCTATTGTACGTTTTTATCTTTGGCTCGTTTGTTACCTGGGAGTTGAATTGGGTTATTGCCCATTATAGAAGTAGTAAGATTATTACTGATCCTACTGCTTTTGGGTGGCGGCCAAGTGACTCTGGTGTGGCGAGGACCTGGCATCACATCAAGATTATTCTGATTTCAGGGCTGAATATATAGTTTTTTTATTGCAAATATTCAGTTCTGATTTTGGGATTTTGGCATTATTATACATTTGATATCATACGTAAATTTCTACACTGATATCAGGGGCGATAACTGTGTTTCCTTAAAATGTTAACAGACATTACTATTTATTCTCTGTATGTATTTTTAGCTCACCTGAGCGAAGCTCATGTGAGCAATTGTTACCGCAATGTGTCCGTCCGTCCGTCCGTCCGTCCGTCCGTCGTCCGTCCGTGAACATTTGCAAACGTCTTCTCCTCGGTAACCAGTGGGCCTATAGTCACCAAACGTCATGGCCATGGTCCTTAGGTAGGGGGATTACAAAAATGTTAAAATGACGTCATTATGTAATCCAAGATGGCCGCCGTCTAAAAATAGCACAAATTCTTCAAAAGTCTTTTTTTCTAGAACAGCCAAACGGATTTCGACAAAACTTGGTACGAATGATCGATGTACAAATTGAGGTCTAATTTTATTTTTTACCGAATATGGTCATGTCTATATCAAAATCGAAATTGGATGGTCGTGTCATCCAAGATGGCCACCAAAGGTCGAAAGGTCGTTCTTTTAATAAAGATTTCAAACGTCTTGTTCTCGTGAACCGCTTGGCCGACATTTGCCAACATTCACTGTAATGGTTATTGGGTCAAGCCTTTTCATTTTTTTTTAAATGGTGGTCATCGCGAAATCAAAGATGGCCGCTGTTGAAAAGTAGGTCAAATTCTTAAAAATTCTTCTCGAGAACTGCCAGGCCGATTTTTACGAAACTTGGTATGAATGATCGATAGTTAACGCTGGTTCAGATTCCTTCAAATGGTGGACCCCGGGTCAAACATGGGCGGGGCAGGAGGGGTCAAGTAGGGGTCAAATGTCACATTTGACCGAATATGGTCATGTCATATATAAAATCGAAGGTATCGACGAGACGGTCACTCTGGAGCTTTTTTTTGTGTCGAAATCTGGTAATTACGTCATCCGAGATGGCCGCCGAAAGGTCAAAAGGTCAAAAGGTCGTTCTTTCAATATAGATTACAAACGTCTTCTTCTCATGAACCACTGGGCCAATATTGGCCAAACTTCATAGTAATGGTCAGTGGGTCACGCCTTTTCATTTTTGTCGCGCCCGCTTGCGGAAAGCGCGATATAGTCGGCACTTTGGCGTACGTACGTACGTACGTACGTGTGTCCGGTTAAAGTTTTTGGTTAAGTTGTTTGGTTAAGTTTTTTGGTTAAAGTTTTTGGTTAAGTTCTTTCGTTAAAGTTTTTCGTTAAGTTTTTTGGTTAAGTTTTTTGGTTAAAGTTTTTTGGTTAAAGTTTTTGGTTAAAGTTTTTCGTTATACTATATCTCTGCAACTGCTTTGCCCATTACCTTGAAACTTCACAAGGGTGTTTATCATCATCTATATTTTCATTCTACCCCCCTCCCGTGCGGCCCCTGTGCCCAATGTCAAGGTCAAATTACTTTGAAGTTTTTGGTTAAGTATTTTGGTTAAAGTTTTTGGTTAAGTTTTTTGGTTAAGTTTTTTGGTTAAAGTTTTTCGTTATACTATATCTCTGCAACTGCTTTGCCCAATACCTTGAAACTTCACATGGGTGTTTATCATCATCTATATTTTCATTCTACCCCCCTCCCGTGCGGCCCCTGTGCCCAATGTCAAGGTCAAATTACTTTGAGTTTTTGGTTAAGTTTTTTGATTAAAGTTTTTGGTTAAGTTTTTTGGTTAAAGTTCTTCGTTATACTATAACTCTGCAACTGCTTTGCCCATTACCTTGAAACTTCACATGGGTGTTTATCATCATCTACATTTTCATTCTACCCCCCTTCCGTGCGGCCCCTGTGCCCAATGTCAAGGCCAAATTACTTTGAAGTTCTTGGTTAAGTTTTTTGGTTAAAGTTTTTTGTTAAGTTTTTGTTGCGCCCGCTTGCGGAAAGCACGATATAGTCGGCACTTTGGCGTACGTACGTATGTACGTACGTACGTGTGTCCGGTTAAAGTTTTTGGTTAAGTTGCTTGGTTAAGTTTTTTGGTTAAAGTTTTTGGTTGAGTTCTTTGGTTAAAGTTTTTGGTAGAGTTTTTTGGTTAAGTTTTTTGGTTAATGTTTGTGGTTAAGTTTTTTGGTTAAGTTTTTTGGTTAAAGTTTTTCGTTATACTATATCTCTGCAACTGCTTTGCCCATTACCTTGAAACTTCACATGGGTGTTTATCATCATCTGTATTTTCATTCTACCCCACTCCCGTGCGGCCCCTGTGCCCAATGTCAAGGTCAAATTACTTTGAAGTTTTTGGTTAATTTTTTGGTTAAAGTTTTTCGTTATACTATATCTCTGAAACTGCTTTGCCATTACTTTGAAACTTCACATGGGTGTTTATCATCATCTATATTTTCATTCTACCCCCCTCCCGTGCGGCCCCTGTGCCCAATGTCAAGGTCAAATTACTTTGAGTTTTTGGTTAAGTTTTTTTATTAAAGTTTTTGGTTAAGTTTTTTGGTTAAAGTTTTTCGTTATACTATAACTCTGCAACTGCTTTGCCCATTACCTTGAAACTTCACTTGGGTGTTTATCATCATCTACATTTTCATTCTACCCCCCTTCCGTGCGGCCCCTGTGCCCAATGTCAAGGCCAAATTACTTTGAAGTTTTTGGTTAAGTTTTTTGGTTAAATTTTTTTGTTAAGTTTTTGTTGCGCCCGCTTGCGGAAAGCACGATATAGTCGGCACTTTGACGTACGTACGTATGTACGTACGTACGTGTGTCCGGTTAAAGTTTTTGGTTAAGTTGCTTGGTTAAGTTTTTTGGTTAAAGTTTTTGGTTGAGTTCTTTGGTTAAAGTTTTTGGTAAAGTTTTTTGGTTAAGTTTTTTGGTTAAGTTTTTTGGTTAAAGTTTTTCGTTATACTATATCTCTGCAACTGCTTTGCCCATTACCTTGAAACTTCACATGGGTGTTTATCATCATCTATATTTTCATTCTACCTCCCTCCCGTACGGCCCCTGTGCCCAATGTCAAGGTCAAATTACTTTGAAGTTTTTGGTGAAGTTTTTTGGTTAATGTTTTTGGTTAAGTTTTTTGGTTAAGTTTTTTGGTTAAAGTTTTTCGTTATACTATATCTCTGCAACTGCTTTGCCCATTACCTTGAAACTTCACATGGGTGTTTATCATCATCTGTATTTTCATTCTACCCCACTCCCGTGCGGCCCCTGTGCCCAATGTCAAGGTCAAATTACTTTGAAGTTTTTGGTTAAGTTTTTTGGTTAAAGTTTTTGGTTAAGTTTTTTGGTTAAGTTTTTTGGTTAAGTTTTTTGGTTAAAGTTTTTGGTTAAGTTTTTTGGTTAAAGTTTTTCGTTATACTATATCTTTTTTGTTAGTGTCCATGCCTCGCCACAAGGCGCGACATGCAGGCCGCGGCCATCTAGTTGTTAAAATGATGTTCATCGCGAAATCCAAGATGGTCGCCGTTGAAAAGTAGGTCAAATTCTCAAAAAATCTTCTTCTCACGAACCGCCAGGCCGATTTCGAAGAAGCTTGACATGAATGATCGATAGTGAACGATGTTTCAGATTACTTCAAATGGTGGCTCCCGGGTCAAAAATGGGCGGGGCAGGAGGGGTCAAGTAGGGATAAAATTTGAAATTTGACCGAATATGGTCATGTCATATATCAATTCGAAGGTATGGACGAAACGATCACTTGTGAGCATTTTTGTCGAAATCAGATGATTACATCATCCAAGATGGCCGCCGAAAGGTCAAAAGGTCGTTCTTTTATTACATATTTCAAACGTCTTTTTCATACAAACCGCTTGGCCATTGGTAGCAAACTTCGCAGTTGTGGTGCATTGGTAAAGCCTTTTCAGTTTTGTTGAAATGGTGGTCATCGTTAATCCAAGATGGCGGCCGTCCAAAAATAGCACAACATTTAAAAGAAATCTTCTTTTCACGAACCACCAGACCTACGAAACTTAGCAGAAATGATCGATGTACAATGCTTTTTCAAAGTTGTTAAACTGGTGACCCCTGGGTAAAAAATGGTGTCAAATAGGGGTCAAATTTCATTTTTGACGGAATATGGTCTTATAATATATTAAATCAAAGGTATTGATGAGGCGATCGCTGTGGTTCTGTTTTCATCGAATCGGATGATTACATCATCCAAGATGGCCGCCAAAAGGTCAAAAGGTTGTTCTTTTATTAGAGATTTCAAATGTCTTCTTCATACAAACCGCTTGGCCATTGGTGGCCAAACTTCGCAGTTATGGTTCATTGGTAAAGCCTTTTCAGTTTTGTTAAAATGGCGGTCGTCGTTAATCCAAGATGGCCGCCGTCTAAAAATAGCATAAATTCTTAAAAAATCTTCTCACGAACCACCAGACCGATTTCAACGAAACTTGACAGGAATGATCGATGTACAATGATTTTTCAAAGCTGTTAAAATTGTGACCTTTGGATCAAAAATGGGCATGGCCCGGGGGGTCAAATAGGGGTCAACTTTTTTACGGAATATGGTTATATAATACATAAAATCTAAGGATTGCAATAAAAAGTAGGCTGGAAGCATCCTGTTGTGGTCTCCAAACCTCTCAAAGTTGTGCAAGATATATCTGTACATATCGCGAGACAACTCCTACCCTGGTGACTTCTCGAGTTTGTCGCATTGACAGTTTGTGCCTGTCATGGGCTTATTTTGATGTATATGTAGTGACAACTGTACATACCAGTATTTGCTTGATGTTTGTGACATTGCACAGGTGAGCGATATAGGGCCATCATGGCCCTCTTGTTTGATGTGCAATGATCATTCTTTATAATCTGTCGAAAATATGATTTGTTAATGTGATATGTGATGCATTTAATTAGTATACATAATTAAAACTAGCATGCCTCATTATACCCCCGCAACGAGTTGTGTGGGGGTATACTGGAGTCAGGTTGCCGTCCGTCCGTCCGTCCGTCCGTAAACTTAACATTAGAGAAATATTGTTATGACTTCTATTTCCTTCATTTAAAATGCTTAATATTTCACACATGCATTCCTATAAGGCTCTGCCCCGTGCAGGCACCGGGGCGCGATCAACTGATCCTGAGAATAGTGCTGCAGTAGCCATTGCTTGTCGTAAAAGGCGACTAAACTGGCTTAACGATTGGGTTCATACTTTCCGGAACCCACTATACCGGATTTGGCCCTCATGTACATTTTTGGCTTTCTTGTATGTGAGAGTTGAGTCGGGCTATGCCCCATATATAAAAGTAAGATTAGCGCTAATCCTATTACTTTTAGGGGATGGGATAAATGATGTTGGTGTGGCGAGGGCCTGGCACCAGATCAGGTTGTTCTAATTTCAGGACTGAATATATATTTTGATTGTAAATATTGAGTTCTGAAGTTGGGATTTACCCCCCTCGGACAGGTGGATACGGGACACGACCCCGTTGACCCGTCTGCGTGTAGACTCCCTGAGGCTTGTACCTCTATGTCAGAAAAGCGGACGTTAAACCCTATTCACTCACTCACTCACTCCTGTAAGGCTCTACTACTATGCTGTGTCAAATCCACGACCGTCCAACCACCGCTGATCCCAAGGTCAAGGTCAAATACTTAGTCTATTTACAAAACTGAATATCAGAGAAATATTGTTATAACTTCTATTTCCTTCATCTGAAATGCTTAATATTTCAGTTATTATTAACGACCTTCCAAACCATATAATGTCACTGGTTCGCCTACTGGCGGGTGAAACTGCATTATACATCACTAAAAGACAGGAGCACGATGGCAAAACACTACTACATGGCCTGCATGGACACACTTCAAGTTCGAGGAAAACACTGGGGCATGCATTTTAACCGTTCCAAGTACCAGCTAGTAGCCGATTTAATCAAAATTTCTCAGTATACTTATGTATTTCATATAGAACTAACGACTGTTTATATTTGCTGATTAAAATTATTCAGACGTATTATACTGTATTTATTACAATTATCACATCCATTTTGTTTTCGTTAGATTTATTTAAATATTAAATTTCTCTCTCTCTTCTTCTTCTTCTTCCAATACGTTCATCCCTCAGGTATCTGAGTATTCTCGAACGGTGACTTTGTACATGAGCCGTCGAGGACATCGCTCGTGAGCATTAAAATAGCGGATATGTTACAGTTAAAATCAGGCACTGTCGTGGGTCCTACACGGCCGCCAGTCCACTCTTGAATGTCGTCAAGGTGGAAGCCGCTACGACACAAATTGTTGACTATCCGGTACATCATTACAAGCTTTGCTTGGCGGCGCCTTTCCTGAAGTGTGAGCCAGTTGAGGTCTGATAGCATTGATGTAACTGTTTTGCCTGCTGTAGTCGCCTGTCACATAGCGTGCTGCCCTCCTCTGCATGGATTCAAGTTTGTCGATATTACGCTGCGTGTGGGATCCCATACAGGTGACGCATACTCTAATATTGGACGCACAAGTGTCTTATAGCACTGTTCCTTCACGCTTTTAGGACAGCCGTATGTATTCCTCCTGACAAAACCGAGTGCATTGTTGGCTTTCTTCGTAGTGTTGTCGTTTGTTTATGAAGTCTGCAATCCAGTCAAGCAGCGTTCCTCTGATGCCGTAGTGCTTCAGCTTGATGAGAAGTCGTTGGTGTGGGACGTTGTCGAAGGCTTTACTACAGTCTAATAAAACCGCATCCACTTGCTCCCCTGCATTGAGAGAGTTTGTAACATCCTGTGTTGTCAGCAGGAGTTGTGACTCACATGATCGTGCTTTGCGGAATCCATGTTGAGCATCATTCAGCAGGCGTCTCTCGTCCAAGTGTGAAATGACGTGGCTGTGCACAATATGCGCAAGTAGTTTTCAACTGATTGACGTCAGTGATACTGGGCGGTAGTTTAAGGGCTTGCTTCTGTCTCCTTGCTTGAATATCGGTGAAATGAAGGCCTCCTTCCATGAAGTAGATATGGAACCTTGGTGCAACGATGCTTGGAAGATTATAGTCAGAATGTCAGCCACATCTTCGCGGAGTTCTTTAGGAACATGCCTGAAATGTTGTCTGGGCATGTCGCCTTGTGAAGATTAAGGTTTTTCAACAGTCTGATGACACCATTCTTGTGTACTGAGATCGGGTTGACTGGTGGGTGGTCTGTAGTGTTGAGAACTGGAATTATTGGTGTCTTCAGTCGTAAAGACAGAAGAGAACTGATTGTTCAAAAGGTTAGCTTTCTTCTTGGCATTACTATGTGTCATTCCATCACTGTATAGTGGGGATACTCCGGTAGCATCGCACTTCTTGAATTTTACAAATGAATATAATTTCTTGGGGTTGCTTGTTTGATGGTCACTCATCATGTCGCCAACATATGTATTATATGCGTTTCTGCAGGCTTTCCGGCACTTTCGCTTTGTTTCCTTATATGTTGCCCAGTCTGTGGCAGAGTTTGATGTCCTTGCATTGTTAAAGTGACTTTTTTGTTCTTTCGGGATAGCTGTTTCACATTCACGTTGATCCATGGTTGACTAAATCTAGTGGTCGTAAACTTAGACGGCACATATTTTCCCATGAGTTCAGAGACTTTGTTAGTGAAACATTCCCATAAAGAGTTTATGTTTGTGTCCATTGTGTACTTGGAGGTGAATTCACTACTGAAATCGAACATATCTGACTTCAATGCGCGTAGGTCTGCTCTTTTCCATAAGTTCGTTTTCCGCCGTACTGGTCTTTGGTATTTAACACTTATGTCCGACTCAATGAAAACAATCTGATGGTCACTGAAACCTAGCATTAGCTGGCACGTGTTAGTCAATGATGGTCTGTTAGTGGCAAAAATATCAAGTGTGTTACTTAGCCTGGTAGGAAAGTTTACTAACTGTTCTAGGCCGCTGTTATCAAAAGCGCTAAGGAAGCTCTGGTTAATATCATGGCGGTATATGTTGCCAACTACACTGTTTGTGTCACAGGGCGAGAAAGATGCATATCCTACCGAGGCTCGAACTAGGGACCTCTTGATTACCGTACCATCGCTCTAACCGACTGAGCTAGCCGGGCACGAATACACACTTCCTCCTCACAGCGAGTTAAGTACCGTGACATACTTCCCCGCCAAATTGGAATTCGTCACCGAATTCTATATTTAATTCGTCTCTGAAGTACATATTTTTGGTACATTTTGGGTAGTATATATATCAGCCACGGCCCCACGTTGGGCGCCAACAATGTCACTGGGCGAGAAAGATGCATATCCTACCCGAGGCTCGAACCGGGGACCTCTGGATTACCGTACAATCGCTCTAGCCGACTGAGCTAGCTGGGCACGAATGCACACTTCCTCCACACAGTGAGTTACGTACCGTGACAGTTGTACTCCAGGCTATATCTGGTAGGTTTAAGTCACCGGCCACCCATATTGTCGCTTTCTGGTGTGATCTGCACAAGTCCTCAATAGCATTACACAGTGCCTTTGAATATTCACTGTCATTGTTTGTTGGTCGGTAAATGGAGGCAATAATAAGGGGATTGTTTTTGCAATAAACTTCAATTGCAACCATTTCACAGACACTTGGCTTTGACAGCTCATTGCTTATGAGGTTATTGCGTGCTGCGATCAGGACACCACCATGTGCGTCGGACCTATCATTTGTGAATACCTGATACTGGTCTAGTATTACCTCGCTGTTGTGAATTTCAGGATGTAGCTAGGTTTCTGATACTGGAGTTACAACGAAAAACACCCAGTGACAACATGCTAAGTCGAAAAGTCAGCGGCTGGAAATCATGACAAACAACAACAACAATAAAAAACTTGACAAGTGCCAGAAAAGTAAAAAATATAATCACTCATGACAAACAGTAACTTCAGATTATGTATTCAATAATCTGAGTCTGTCATTCACTGGAGCATTAAATTCTATCTATGGACGTCCAAAGGTCCCGGATCGTTTCGCCCCGATTACCTTCTTTTCTCTGTATGTTCTGCCCCTCTATAGGCACACCAAGGCCCATCTGTTGATAGCCCTTGTAGGTAGGTAGGTACGGTTGAGTTAGAATAGTAAATTGTAACTGGAAAATGCTAAATATCACTCTGTATACCGGCAACCATCATTCCCTCAGTAACTTAGCTCTTTCCAAATGGAGTTTATTACATAATTCTGTTGATAGTTCTAGATGAAGTAGGTGTAGGTTTGCAGTGTTGTTAGTGTTATTAATAGTGGTATGTAACCAGGAACAGTCCAGGATAACCTTTGTTATGGATTCTCTATTGTTGTAACTCTGTGACAGTACATCCGAGCCCAGGATACGGTTTAATTCTGCTTTTATCTTGGGGAATGTATTGGCGACGCTGCGATGCCAGGGCAGGACATCTGGTGATCGTGTGGACGATATCCTTGTCCTCCAGCTGGCACAGCTGGCAGGTCGGAGTCGTTGTGTGGTTACTGAATCTATGTTTGTTTGATTGCAGCTGTGATGAAATCTTTGTAGTGATTCAATCTTACCGGAGCTTAGAGGCAAGACTTCCAGCCCATAGAGTAGTCGCGGTAAAACGAACGTCTGATATATCTTATAGCTGATTTTCGGGTTGAGCCCATTGGTACCGTGCACACCGTGGTGATTAAGCTATATAGAGTTCGTCTGGCCAGACTAATCCGTTCATCAACATTAATATCATTCTCCTTTTTATTGGTTCGTAAGAGGCCTAAATGTTCAGTTCTGTCTTCAGAGTTTACTATGGTATTTTCCACGAGGCTGTTGAGTTTCTACAATTATTTGCTTTTACCACTACATGTACTTTGCTTTTTGTCGGATGGAGATTGTACCTATGATGGCTGGAGTATCTGGCAGCAACATTCAGCATGATCTGCAGCTCAACCTCATTATTTGACAGCAGGGCAACATCATCGGCGCAGCACGGAGAACCAACGAACGCGATGTAATTATGAAATAAGATAATTGGCCAGGTGTGCCTATTATTCAGGAAAGAAAATTAATACAACTATGTTTGACAATAATTTTATCGCCACGAGTCAAATTAAACGTATGTTATTATCTGTGAATCATCATTAATCCTAGTTGAAATTTGTATTAAAATAGGTATTGTGGTATATTAACATTATAGTTTTATAGTCGTGTATCAAATAATCGCAGATTATCCTTTTATATAACTAATTTAACTAACATACCTTACATTTAACCCCACAATTGGCACCATATTCAATACTCAGTAAAATTTTAACCTTATCAGATGCAACGTTAACATCGGGGCGAAACGACCCACCTCAACCCATATTCATAACCAAATCCAACGCAAGTTTAAAATCGGGGCGAATCGAACAGGGGGGAACCAACCCGGTGCGACTGTGTAATCGGGGCGAAACGACCCGGGACCTGTCCAAATCCAGTAATAGCCCCAAGTTGAAAAAAGCTATTTATGCCGAGATACAAACACAATCAAACCACCAATCAAACCAACAGATTGACACAGACAGCACAGGGCTACTAAAAATAAGTTCATTATGCCCCCCCCGCCACCGAATGGTGAGGGGGGCATATAGTGTTACCGGCGTCCGTACGTACGTAACGTACGTACGAAACCTTAACGCTCGGGTAAATGGCTTATAATTCCTGTTTCCTTGCTCGGATCTGCCTAGCCCCCGCTAAGCCCAGGGTCAAGGTCACAGACTTGGTGCGTTAGAAACCTTAACGCTGGGTAAATGCCTTATAATTTCTGTTTCCTTGCTCGGATCTGCTTCACATTTCACACACGCATTGCGCCAATGGTCCTCTGCGACTCTGTGACAAATCCACATTCGTGCCGCCCCCGCTAAGCCCAGGGTCAAGGTCACAGACTTGGTGCGTTCGAAACCTTAACGCTGGGTCCGCCGCAGACACTTCTTGTCCGGAGCATAACTCGAACACCCTTTGGAATATTTTCATGAAACTTCACACGTGCATAGACCACGACCCGAAGGTGTGTCGCGCACAAGAATGACAACTCTTGCATAGCTCATTTTTGAGTTATCTCCCTTTTTTGTTTTCGCGCACTGATTTCCTGTCCGGAGCATAACTCGACCACCCTTTGGAATATTTTCATGAAACTTCACACATGCATAGACCACGACCCGGAGGTGTGTCGCGCACAAGAATGACAACCTCTTGCATAGCTAATTTTTTAGAGTTTATCTCCCTTTTTTGTTTTTTGTTTTGCGCACTCTACAAACTGGACAATAATGCATGAAGACCCGTTTTCTCGTGTGGTCTGTACACCTTACCTGTAGAGAGAACAATAGCCTTCTCCAGTTGAACAATAGAGACTGGGAGAACCATTCACCTGTGCATGTGTTAGCATGTGCAAATGTCCAGTCTTGACCACTATATCTGACCACAGGTAATTATACCCCCGGAGTTGTGGGAGGGGGGGTATACTGGAGTCAGGTTGTCCGTGCGTCCGTCCGTGCGTCCGTAAACTTAACATCAGAGAAATATTGTTATAACTTCTATTTCCTTCATCTAAAATGCTTCATATTTCACACATGCATTCCTGTAAGGCTCTACTACCATGCTGTACCAAATCCACGACTGTCCAACCCCCGCAGATCCCAAGGTCAAGGTCAAATACTTAGTCCGTAAACTTAACATCAGAGAAATATTGTTATAACTTCTATTTCCTTCATCTACATTGCTTAATATTTCACACATGCATTCCTGTAAGGCTCTACTACCATGCTGTGCCAAATCCACGACCGTCCAACCCCCGCAGATCCCAAGGTCAAGGTCAAATACTTAGTCTCTTTACAAAACTTAACGTCAGAGAAATATAGTTATAACTTCTATTTCCTTCATCTAAAATGCTTCATATTTCACACATGCATTCCTGTAAGGCTCTACTACCATGCTGTACCAAATCCACGACCGTCCAACCCCCGCAGATCCCAAGGTCAAGGTCAAATACTTAGTCCGTAAACTTAACATCAGAGAAATATTGTTATAACTTCTATTTCCTTCATCTACAGTGCTTAATATTTCACACATTCATTCCTGTAAGGCTCTACTACCATGCTGTGCCAAATCCACGACCGTCCAACCCCCGCAGATCCCAATGTCAAGGTCAAATACTTATTCTCTTTACAAAACTTAAGATCAGAGAAATATTGTTATAACTTCTATTTCCTTCATCTAAAATGCTTCATATTTCACTCATGCATTCCTGTAAGGCTCTACTACCATGCTGTACCAAATTCACGACCGTCCAACCCCCGCAGATCCCAAGGTCAAGGTCAAATACTTAGTCCGTAAACTTAACATCAGAGAAATATTGTTATAACTTCTATTTCCTTCATCTACAGTGCTTAATATTTCACACATGCATTCCTGTAAGGCTCTACTACCATGCTGTACCAAATCCACGACCGTCCAACCCCCGCAGATCCCAAGGTCAAGGTCAAATACTTAGTCTGTAAACTTAACATCACAGAAATATTGTTATAACTTCTATTTCCTC
Source organism: Conchocele bisecta (assembly GCA_029237695.1). Taxonomy (NCBI): domain Eukaryota; kingdom Metazoa; phylum Mollusca; class Bivalvia; order Lucinida; family Thyasiridae; genus Conchocele; species Conchocele bisecta. The sequence goes on along the minus strand of CM055266.1, from coordinate 138,528,885 downwards.
CATCTACAGTGCTTAATATTTCACACATGCATTCCTGTAAGGCTCTACTACCATGCTGTGCCAATTCCACGACCATCCAACCCCCGCAGATCCCGAGGTCAAGGTCAAATACCTTAGTCTACTTTTATCAAAACTTAACTCAGAGAAATAGTGTTATAACTTCTATTTCCTTCATCTAAAATGCTTAATATTTTCACACATGCATTCCTGTAAGGCTCTACTACATGCTGTGCCAATCCACGACCATCCAAACCCCCGCGATACCAAGGTCAAGGTCAAATACTTAGTCTCTTTAAAAACAAAAACCTTAACATCAGAGAAATATTGTTCAACTTCTATTTCCTCATCTAAAATGCTTAATATTTCATTTCACAAGCATGCATTCCTGTAAGGCTCTACTACCATGCGGTGCCAAATCCACGACCGTCCAGCCCCCGCTGATCCCAAGGTCAATGGTCAAATACTTAGTCTCTTTACAAAACTTAACATCAGAGAAATATTGTTTAAACTTCCTATTTCCCTTCAATCTAAAATGTTCTAACTTCTATTTCCTTCATCTATTTCCTTAAAAATTCTTAATATTTCAGACATGCATTCCTGTAAGGCTCTAATACCATGCTGTGCCAAATCCATGACCGTCCAACCCCCGCTGATCCCAATGTCAAGGTCAAATACTTAGTCTCTTTTACAAAACTTAACATCAGAGAAATAAGTTATAACTTCTATTTCCTTCATTGAAAATTCTTATTATTTCACTTGTGCATTCCTCTAAGGTTGTACTATCATGCTGTCACAAATCTACGACTGTCCAACCCCCGCTGATCCCAAGGTCAAGGTCACATACTTAGTCTCTTTACAAAACTTAACATCAGAGAAATATGTTATAACTTCTATTTCTTTCATTGAAAATACTTAATATTTCATATGCTGTGACAAATCCCTGCTGATCTCGAGGTCAACGTCACATACATACCGTATAACCTCGAATTAACGCCCCCCCCTCCTAATAAACACCCCCCCCCCCAAATATTTTTTTTTTTTTACTGGCTACTAAACGCCCCCCCCCCCCCCCCCCCCCCCCACCCCGAAATAAAAAAAATAAAAAATATTTTTTTTTATTTTTTTTTACCAATGACCGCCAATTTCAAACACAAATAATCTTTAAATCCTTATTTGTGTTTCAAATTGGTGGTTCTTGGTAATTTTTTTTTTTTACTGGCTAATAAACTCCCCCCCCCCCCCCCCCCCTTTTGTTTTGTTAAAATGTAACGCCTCCGGGGGCGTTAATTCAAGGTTATACGGTAGTCTCTTTACAAAACTTAACATCAGAGAAATCAGTTATAACTTCTATTTCCTTGCTCGGATCTGCTTCACATTTCACACACTCTCATTGCTCCAATGGACCTCTACCACCCCTGTGACAAATTCACGTTCATGCCGCTCGCGCTAATCCCAGAGTCAAGGTCACAAGCCCACACACTTGGAAATTTGTACATATTTTAGGGGTACCTGGGCCCACGCGGTGGGTATTCCGTAAGCCTCGCTTATTGACCAATCTAGTTTATACAGGTAAATTACTACATTGTATACATGTATTACATTTCCGTAAACAGTGTTGAAAATATTGTGGCATTATGTGGACCTGTGCAGATATATGTAGATAAATATAGGACTACATGTATTAAAAAAAAATTCTGGGCTCCAGTAGCAAGCATTATTATTTTTAATTTTTAAACTTTTTTTTCCCATTTTTTTTCTTCAAATTCTTTTTAAATTTGTGTCTAGTAGCATAAGGTCGTAAGTGCTATATACAGACTATTATCATATAATACAACAATTATTGACTAGTGAGCCATAGAATATAATCTGATATTCCATGGCTCACTAGTCAATAATTATACCCACTTTTTTTGTAAAAAAAAACGGGTATATTGTTTTCGTCACGGGTGTCCGTCCGTCCGTACGTCCGTACGTCCGTCCGTACGTCCGTCCGTACGTCCGTCACGTTTCTTGTAACTCGAAAAACTTTTTCACCTTCATACCTACGCGCCTGATATTTGGTATGTAGCTTCGTTATCATGTGCAGATGCGCAAAGTGAATTTGGATTTTTGATCCGACCCTCCATCATGGATTATCTCCCCCCTTTCGGACTCAGAATTTTCCATTCTCGTAACTCGAAAAACTCACCTTCATACCTACGCGCCTGATATTTGGTATGTAGCTTCGTTATCATGTGCGAATGCGCGTGAATTTGGATTTTTGATCCGACCCTCCATCATGGATTATCTCCCCCTTTCGGACTCAGAATTTCCCATTTTTTTCCTCGTAACTCGAAAAACTTTTTCACCTTCATACCTACGCGCCTGATATTTGGTATGTAGTTTCGTTATCATGTGCAGATGCGCAAAGTGAATTTGGATTTTTGATCGACCCTCCATCATGGATTATCTCCCCCGGACTCAGAATTTCATCTCGTAACTCGAAAAACTTTCACCTTCATACTACGCGCCTGATATTTATGTAGCTTCGACTGTGCAGTGCGCAAGTAATTTGGATTTTTGATCCGACCCTCCATCTGGCTTATCTTCCCCCTTTCGGACCTCAGAATTTCCCCATTTCTCCTGTAACTCGAAAAAACTTTTTCACCTTCATACCTTACGCGCCTGATATTTGGTATGTAGCTTCGTTATGTGCAGATGCGCAAGTGAATTTGGATTTTTGATCCGACCCTCCATCATGGATTATCCTCCCCCTTTCGGACTAGAATTTCCCATCATCGTAACTCGAAAAACTTTTTCAACCTTCATACCTAGCGCTGATATTTGGTATGTAGTTTCGTCATGTGCAGACGCAAAGTGAATTTGGTTTTTGATCCGACCCTCCATCATGGATTATCTACCCCCTTTCGGACTCAGATTTTCCCATTTTTTCCTCGTAACTCGAAAAACTTTTTCACCTTCTACCTACGCGCCTGATATTTGGTATGTAGCTTCGTTATCATGTGCAGATGCGCAAAGTGAATTTGGATTTTTGATCCGACCCTCCATCAGGATTATCTCCCCCTTCGGACTCAGAATTTCCCATTTTTCTCCTCGTAACTCGAAAAACATTTTTCCACCTTTCATACCTACGCTCTGATAAAAAATTTGGTATGTACTTCGTTTTATCATGTGCAGATAAGCGCAAAGTGATCTGGATTTTTATTTCATCCCGACCCTCCATCATGGATTATCTCCCCCTTTGTCGGACTCAGAAAAATTTTTCCCATTTTCTCCTCGTAACTCGAAAAAAACTTTTTCATCCTTTTCATACCTACGCGCCCCTCTTTTGATATTTAAGGTATGTAGCTTCGTTATCATGTGCAGATGCGCAAAGTGAATTTGGATTTTTGATCCGACCCTCCATCATGGATTATCTCCCCCTTTCGGACTCAGAATTTCCCATTTTTCCCTCGTAACTCGAAAAACTTTTTCACCTTCATACCTACGCGCCAGTGCCAGTATAAATGTGCCAGTGTATGATATTATCTAATTTATTATACCCACTTTTTTTGTAAAAAAAACCGGTATATTGTTTTCGTCACGGGTGTCCGTCCGTCCGTACGTCCGTCCGTACGTCCGTACGTCCGTACGTCCGTCCGTCCGTCCGTACGTCCGTCACGTTTCTTGTAACTCGAAAAACTTTTTCACCTTCATACCTACGCGCCTGATATTTGGTATGTAGCTTCGTTATCATGTGCAGATGCGCAAAGTGAATTTGGATTTTTCATCCGACCCTCCATCATGGATTATCTCCCCCTTTCGGACTCAGAATTTCCCATTTTTCCTCGTAACTCGAAAAACTTTTTCACCTTCATACCTACGCGCCTGATATTTGGTATGTAGCTTGGTTATCATGTGCAGATGCGCAAAGTGAATTTGGATTTTTGATCCGACCCTCCATCATGGATTATCTCCCCCTTTCGGACTCAGAATTTCCCATTTTCTCCTCGTAACTCGAAAAACTTTTTCTTTTTCACCTTCATACCTACGCGCCTGATATTTGGTATGTAGCTTCGTTATCATGTGCAGATGCGCAAAGTGAATTTGGATTTTTGATCCGACCCTCCATCATGGATTATCTCCCCCTTTCGGACTCAGAATTTCCCATTTTTTCCTCGTAACTCGAAAAAACTTTTTCACCTTCATACCTACGCGCCTGATATTTGGTATGTAGCTTCGTTATCATGTGCAGATGCGCAAAGTGAATTTGGATTTTTGATCCGACCCTCCATCATGGATTATCTCCCCCTTTCGGACTCAGAATTTCCCATTTTTTCCTCGTAACTCGAAAAACTTTTTCACCTTCATACCTACGCGCCTGATATTTAGTATGTACCTTCGTTATGTGCAGATGCGCAAAGTGAATTCCCATTTTTGATCCGACCCTCCATCATCGATTACCTCCCCCTTTCCGACTCAGAATTTCCCATTTTTTCCTTTTTCCTTGTAACTCGAAAAACTTTTTCACCTTCATACCTACGCGCCTCATATTTGCTATGCTATGCTTTTCGGACTTAGCATTTGGGGAAAGTGGGTATATTGCGATGGCGCGCCATCGACTTTTTCTAGTTGTATAATATGTTCGGGCCAGTGAAAATTGCTTTCGGGTCCCGGTTCGAGGTCAAGGCGGGACAAGGCGAGGCATTTGATTCCGCGGAATTCTTGTTTACTTATCTCCCTTTATTGTTTCATGCTCTGATTTCGTATCCAGAGCATAACTCGAGCACCCTTTGGAATATTTTTATGCCCCACCACGATAGTGGAGGGGGCATTTAGTGTTGCCCTTGTCTGTCCGTCGGTCCGCACACACGAATGGGTACTTGTTGTAAGCGTACGGGGATCTTATTGGGTAGGGTTAGGATAGTGTTGGGTACTCTTGTTGGGTATTTTTATACAGTAAAAACCCAACAAGTATTCATTCGTAGGAATGTGCGTCCCGTCCGTCCGTCACAAAACTTTAACACTCGGGTAAATGTCTCATAATTTCTTCATCCTTCGACCGATCTGCTTCATATTTCATATACACATTGCTATAATGGTCCTCTACCACCCTGTGCCAAAATCCACGTTCGTCCTGCCCCCGCCAAGCCCAGGGTCAAAAACTTTAACGCTCAGGTTAATATCTTATAATTTCTGTTTTCTTTCACGGATCAGCTTCACATTTCATATACACATTGCTCTAATGGTCCTCTACCGCCCTGTGCCAAAATCCACGTTCGTCCTGCCCCCGCCAAGCCCAGGGTCAAGGTTACATAATTGGTGCTTCAAAAACTTTAACGCTCAGGTAAATATCTTATAATTTCTGTTTTCTTTCATGGATGAGCTTCATATTTCATATACGCATTGCTCTAATGGTCCTCTACCGCCCTGTGCCAAATCCACGTTCGTCCTGCCCCCGCCAAGCCCAGGATCAAGGTCACATACTTAGTGCTTCAAAACTTTAACGCTCGGGTAAATATCTTATAATTTTTCTTTCCATTCACGGATCAACTTCATATTTCATATACGCGTTGCTCTAATGGTCCTTTACCGCCCTGTGCCAAATCCACGTTCGTCCTGCCCCCGCCAAGCCCAGGGTCAAGGTCACATACTTGGTGCTTCAAAAACTTTAACGCTCAGGTAAAAGAAAATTTTGACTTGGAATTTGGCCTCATTTATTATCAAAGCGATATGTGGGACATCCGTGTTCTATGAACACATTTTCTAGTTTATTAAACTTCACACATGCATAGAAGACGACCCAAAGGTGTGTCGCACGTAAGAATGACAACTCTTGCGTCGTTAATTTCTTAGTTATCTCCCTTTGTTGTTTCGTGCACTGATTTCGTGTCCGGAGCATAACTCGAACACCCTTTGGAATATTTTCATGAAACTTCACACATGCATAGACCACAACCCTAAAGGTGTGTCACGCAAGAATGACAACTCTTGCATCACTAATTTTTTAGTTATCTCCCTTTGTTTTTCCGTCACTGATTTTGTCTCCGGAGCATAACTCGAATACCCTTTTTTCAAACTACTTGTGTATCTGGGGAGGGGGATACACATGCGCTTGTCGACCTGCGTCCATTTCTAGTTAGAGTTTGTACTCAGAACTATATTGACTGTTGCTTGTGGCTGACTGACCTGTGCTAGTTGCGGGCTGTAACTCTTTTTTTTATTTTTCTCACAATGAAAACATATGCTGTGACCACTCATATGTTTCTGGTGGGAAATAAAGAAGTTATTCAAAACTTTAATCAATATAATTGTTATCTTCAGAATGTAAAGTGTGAAGTGACTGTTGACTACAGAGACAGTGTACAGCAATATGTCGAAGGCAACGGCAGGAACGTCAGCAGCTAGAGGTTCATCATCTGAGCAGGATCAAGTGGTTGTACACGTAGTGAAGAGTCAAGGTTGGTTTTGGTGAGGTAGCACTACATTGTTTTATACTCACTGTTATCTGCAGTCTGTGACGGACAGTACGTGAGGATGAAGTAGTTATATTTTTCCGGAACTAACTTTTTTTTGATTATGAACATCAGCATAACTGTGGAATTAGTGATTCACTTTGGAAGGGCACCTGATACCAGATCAGAATATAGTTGTAGCTATTGTGAAGTCAATGCTGGAATGGTATTCTAATTTCAATGTGGACAATGCAATGGCCCGTCCCTTGCAGTCTGATCTGTAACACACAAAATAACTTTCATCAGTATGTGGATTCACTGGTGCTGCACTCTGCATCGTCGCAAAATGTTTCGTGTCGAAAAATGCACCCGGTCCTGACGAGATTCCACTTAGCCCTGCTTTGATTTATGCAAATTTCTTGTGCTGGTTACTAGACGAACATATGTTTTTGCTGGCGAGTGTATCTTCTGCAAGCAGCTGAATGGGAATTCATCAGGAATCCGACACATATTTCGACGTGAAACATTTTACGTTGGTGCGCAGTGCATCACCAGCATGATTATATAATCGCAAATGTCAATCAGGATACACTGGTCACACATGTCGCTATGGTCTTTTTATCAGCTCACAGTCAAATGCAAAAATGCTGTCATTGTCTGTCGACAGCCCATAAATGTCCCTGTCCCTGAGGCAACATGCTTATTAACATGGATAAGTTTTGTAATGTGGGCCATCCCAGATATATTCTTTATAGGGGTTTCCCAAATCAAATTGTGTCCAAATATTCAGGGTTATTACTGTATGTTGCGGTTTTACAGATGCGTGCGTCGGTGAGCTGCTACAACTGGTGTTTCCTCGTGATGACCTGTCGGGGGAGGCCAGTGCAGATGGAACCTTGTAAGACCCTTTCATCTCTAAATATCTGAAATTGAGTCTTTCATGTCAATTTCAAACTACCGGTACATTTATTCCATCCACCGGAAAAGGAGTATTTTTTATGTACCCCAATTTTTCGGGGTGCATATTGTCGCCACCCTGTCCTCATTTTCATCTGTTCGTCTGTGCGTCTGTCTATCTGTCTTGTCCGAGGTTTGCGTTACTTGTATCACTATTAACTGTTTTATGTCGATGGAACGTTAAGCAACATTCTATCCCTATTAGCGTAAGTGAATGAAATGGTGCTTAATGGCCCACCAAGACAAAACTTAGCATTTAGGACCAATCGCGTAAGTCAAATTGGCTTGAAACTTCATGTGCTTATTTGTCATCATCCATATTTTCATTCTATAGCCCACTCACTCTATGACCCTTGTGCTCGAGGTCAAATGACTAAGAAATTTGCATTCAGTTTTTGAGGGTAAATCCATTAGTGTTGCTGATTTTTTGTTTAAGAGTTGAGAAACGATTCACAAACTTCCAATCTTGATGAGATTGCTTATATCCAAGCCGACAATTGAAGTGGTCAATCGAATAACGGGGCTAAATCCCTTCTGGAACATTATAACATAGCTTCCTCACATTGATGGTAATGCACCCAGTATTATTTGTGTGACCTTGACCTGCATGGTTGAGACACTTGCTGTAGAGGCTTCATTGTAAATTAGTAATTTCAACTTTGCAATACTGGTTTGTTTGCTTTACAATCATGTACATACAACATTACAGACATGTTAATGTAAACAATTGAGGTTTTCTATGTGTCCAATTAATAGAGTAGCTACGAATATGAAGACCAAATAAAATATTTTTTATATTTTTATGTTTTATCCCTTTTAGTGCCTCAAGTAAAAGTCAATACTTTTTTTTGCAATCAGCATACTTGAAATTGGCAATACAATGTTTGATACTTGCATCACAATTGCGCACATCTCTGGTCTCTATATACCCTGCTAGACGTTTCACTGTAGCCAATTGCCTTTCAGGAAGTCTATCAGCCTGTCAAGCCTAGGTGGCCACCTGGACAGGTGGGTGGAGGGGGAGGTGGCCAAACACAATGTCACAGGTGCGTACTTTGTATGTTGGTACTGTAAGTTATAAATGTATTTTACTCTAAGCATGTTTCAAACCACGAAAATTGTGCCCTGATTGCGAACCATGTTTTATTTGAAATTGAAAGGTCAGTGGAAGAAGGGGCCTGAAACATATATAGCCCCCTTCTTTCACTGATCCCTTCAATTATGAACATATATTAAGAAAATGTTACAATCTGTCTGTCATTACAGCTTTAAGAATGCTAGTTTATTGCATGAAATGGGTATTCCAAGTGTAATAAAGAGTGTAATAAATATGCCAATGACACAGCTACATGAAATACAGGGATTCCGCTGGCCATTGCCACTTTCGCAATTGGCGATAAAAATAAACAATTGGCGATAAAAAATTACAATTTTCGAAAACAAAATCTTTTTTTTTTTTTTGAAAACTAATTTTTTATCGCCAATTGTTTATTTTTTATCCTATTGATTATTCCTTTCTTTTTTTTTTGTTGATTGTTTTTTTTTTGAAATGGCGATTTTTTTATTTTCCCCAGCGGAATCCCTGAAACATATTATGTGATCCGTACAATTCAGTGTATGCTACTGTGTTTATGCATAGCCTCGTTTCTTACTGATAAATATTGTATTAAATCATCACTCATGTAAGGTCCCCTATATATGTAGAAATTCAGTACTACCATACCGTTGCAATTGTTCCTATACGTTACATTTTGAAAGAATCACCGGAGCGAAGACAAGGTCGACTGGGCCCCTCAGAAGTGATTTTCGACGTCAATGCTAATGTGGGCACTGTGTTAATGGAACCAGACAGGCTCGGGGTGAGTACTTTATCCCAGTCTCTCTGTCATCGTTTATAAATGAGACAAGCCATGCGATTTTGCACCTTCTGATAACTGCGTTATTTGATGAAATATGTTTACAAAATTTAACAAATTTTCCATAAATGAAGTCAATAGTTGACAAAAAATTCAGAGTACATGCAGAATCATATTCCGCATGTACTCTGAAATTTGTGTCATTTTCTGAAGTCTTTTGCGGAGAATATCCCATTTTCTGTAAATACATTATGTATATTTCATGAAATATCGCAGATGTCCGTAGGTACAACATCGCATGGAGTGTCACAAATGTGACATGACAAAATGTTGATATTAGCCTGTTTTCTGATTTAGATTGTTCATTAGTAAAACAAAATTCACTGGAGTAAGTGCTGAAATATATTCTGTACTGATCAGACATCCACATGTAATGAGACGTAATATAACTATTGAGGCATATTTGTACCACTTGTAGGGATGGGTTAGCGTAGGGGTTAGAACGCCTGACTTCCAACCTGGAGGTGGTAGGTTCAAACCATCGAGGCATCAAAACATATTTTCATAGTATTTCCATGCCACTGGTCTCACACGGATGGGACGGTAACCGAGGTCCAGTCACATTTAACCCATTCCTTTCGGAATACACCTTTACGGGTATGAAATTTATTAAATATTTTATTTTTGTTATTTCTCAATGAAAGTTTATGTTGTGACCACTCATTTGAACCGTTCTTCTTTTTCATGCTTATGCACATTCATTCAATCAGATTGTGATGTAATCTTTTTTGTCCACTTAGCGGCTTCAGTGACTGAATGGCGAACAGCGTAGGCCCTGATCAGACCGCATGAATGTGCGGGCTGATCAGGGACTATGCTGGTCACAAACGTCAAATGTTTTCTTTTTCAGCCGGATGTTTTTCTTGCTCATGTTTGTATGGTTGTGTTTCAGTTGTCAAGCCACAGTAACTTCTGCACTATGCGGGCCAACTGCTGTGTCTATCGAGGTATGTACGTGTATAGTGGGCGGCGCGGCTGGTCGGCAGCATGTGAAGGGTAAATTGAGACGCACCATGCGATTTTGTATCTAAGAACATGTGCGATATCTCATGAAAAATATTGACAATATTTTCTGTAAATGACGTCGAAAGATGACAAAATGTTCATAGCAAATGCGGAATAGTATTCCGCATTTGCTATGAACATTTCATCATCTTTCGACGTCATTTACAGAAAATATTATATATTCTGTAATTATATTTCATGAAAAATCCATACATGTTCTTAGGTACAATATCGCAGGGCGTGTCTCAATTTATCGATGGGATTTATTCTTATGAGAATACCGATATACCTGAGTTTACCATCAGGTAAATCTTTATTTGGTTTTCTTTTTTCTTGATTGTTGAACCTGGTTATACAGATTATAAAAGTAGTAAGAATAGTACTAATCCTATTAATTTAGGGAGTAGGGCTATGTGATACTGGTGTTGTGAGCACCTGGCACCAGATCAGATTATTATAATTTCTGGGCTGAATAAAAATGCTTTATTTAAATATTCAGTTCTGATGCTGGGATTGTCCCACTATTCATACAGGATGTTTAGGATTCGACCCAGTTTACCCGGCTTCGAAGGACCATAGCTGTTTACAGGCTGTTCAACACTAATAAATGAATAAAAGGATTAAATTTGTGTGCGCCGTGTTCACAGGTAGATGGATGTACGAAGTGATGTTGGGGTCGAAGGGTGTGATGCAACTTGGCTGGTGTACCGCAGGCTGTCAATTCTCACAAGAGGTAGGCCACACTTAACCCTTTCACCCCTAAGTAACTGGAATGTTAATTTTTGTCGCGCCTGCTTTAGCAGAGGCGCGATTATAGTCGTCGCTTTTTCCGTCGTCCGCGTCGTCCGCGTCGTCCGCGTCGTCCGCGTCGTCCGCGTCGTCCGCGTCGTCCGCGTCGTCCGCGTCGTCCGCGTCGTACGCGTCGTCCGCGTCGTCCGCGTAGTCCGCGTCGTCCGTCGCGTCGTCGTCGTCCGCGTCGTCCGCGTCGTCCGCGTCGTCCGCGTCGTCCAGTTTTTTTGTAAGGCAAATGCGTTAAAGTTATTGTTTTTTCACAATATCTCTTTAACCCCTTGCCAGACATTGATAATATTTCACATCAATGTTTGTCTAGGGATGATGCTTCATTACGCACAAGGTCAAGGTCATTTATTTACTTGTAATGTTCATCGCTTTTGTGACAGGAATGCGTTAAAGTTATTGTTTTTTCACAATATCTCTTTAACCCCTTGCCAGACTTTGATAATATTTCACATCAATCACACCCCCACATCCAAGGTAATTTATTTACTTGTAATGTTCACGGTCAAATGCCTCGGCAGGCGCGACACCGCTTCCGTGGCGGAATTCTTGTTCAACCAATCCAACCGTCACAAAATGATTTTCAGACTAGTCCATTTATGAAAAGCGGGGTGTTAATGTTCTCAGAAATAAGAAATTTATTTGCAAAAAGTGCAGATCATGTTGTGACGGCTCGTCATGAGCCTGTTCATCTTGATCTACACGTTTTGCCAATACCACTATACAGGCCTGTGGTGTTGAAAGGTTAACACTCTCAACACTGAGACGTGTACAGCAGTGTTAGAAAACAGTGTAGATCCAGATAAGCCGGCTGGTAACAAGCCATCTCACCAGGATCTGCACTTTTGCAAGTAATTTTCTTATTTTTTTAAACTAAGAAAAAACACCCCTGTTTTATTAATTGACTAGTTTGAAAATCATATAGCGGTTTATGCAAACAGTGCAGATCCAGATGAGACGGCTCATAGCGAGCCGTCTCATCAGAATCTACACTTTTTGCAAGTAATTTTCATATTTATTATAACAAAAACACCCCCTTTCATAAATGGACTAATCTGAAAATCATTTTGTGACGATTGGATTGGTCAATTGATCTATAAATCACTGTCCATTCCAGATATTTATGATTGAAAGGGTTAAGAACAATTTTACAGGTATACTTTAAAAATTAATTTGTACATTTGTCAGTGGCGGAATTTTCAGTGTATTATCTTCTCTTGGCTTCTGTAGATCAGTATTATTACACAAGGTACTTTATTCACACGTTAATTCACGAGCATGGTTGTTCGCGAATTCATGTCTCGCATTTTAAAAGTGAAAAAAGAAACTGATTGATAATCAACCAAAATCTCAATATTTACATTTGCGATACATACGTAAAATGTCCCTCATTTGTGTCGCACCCGCTTGCAGACAGCACAATATAGTTGGCAGATTGGCGTACGTGCGTTTTGTTAAAGTTTTTGGTTAAAGTTTTGTGGTATACTATCAATGCATCCGTGGGCGGGACATGCGAGCCGCGACCATCTAGTTTCATGACTGCATGCTCCAGCAAGGACGCTTACGCCAATATAAAGGCTCATTTATGATATGTTAATATTGTAGTGGCAAAATATTGTGGAGATGTTAAGTATAAGCAGCAACAACAACAACAAAAATGACCACAACCTGATGTCCGTACACATTTACCGATTGAGTCGCAAAAATTAATATTATTTAACAAATATTTATTAAACAACAATGTCGCCCACTCCAAAGTAAGTATTCTTTGATATTTTCTTTAATATGCAACGGATTCTGATGAAATATGGCACAGCAAACGCGTCTTCATGAGCTGCATTTGGTGGTCCATGGAGTTTGGCACAGACTTATGTCGTTTTTGCGAAGAATTTTCGCAAAAACGACAGAAGTTTGGGCGAAAATACAGAGACCACCAAATGCAGCTTAACAAGACGTGTTTGATGCGCCATATTTCATCAAAATCCGTTACGTAATAAGGACACTATAAAAGAATACGTACTTTGAATCAGATGGATTGTGGAAAGTTCAGTACTTGTTGTTGTTAGTACCACGTGATCATACACCTTGAGTTGATAACACTCACATTCTCTTCCGTTGTTTATCATCATTATCACGTTGATGGCTTCATAAAAATAACACACTTCTGACGTTTATATTCACTAACTTGTGTTGCAGGAGGGTGTTGGTGATACAAAAGATTCCTACGCCTATGACGGCAGTCGGAAACGTAAATGGAACGTTACTACACAGAAGTATGGGGAGGTATGAACAATATGCCATCATGAACCCTTTCAACCCTAAATAACTGGAATGGACTGTGATATCCTAATTTTCTGACAAATCCAATCGTCACAAAATGATTTTCAGATTAGTCCATTTATGAAAGGGGGTGTTTTTGTTATAATAAATATGAAAATTATTTGCAAAAAGTGTAGATTCTGATGAGATGGCTCGTTATGAGCCGTCTCATCTAGATCTGCACTGTTTGCATAAACCGCTATAGCGAGCTTTCGGGTTCAAAGGGTTAATGCATATGTTATCTAACCCTTTCATCCCTAAATAACTGTCATGGATTCTTCTGTTTTCAGAATAATCTATTCCAATGGTAGTTGTCAAATTTGCATACACACTTGCCTGTCACTGAACATGGATACATGTAATACAGTGGAACCCCTCCAAACCGGACCCCCTCTATACCGGAATTCGCGCTATACTGAACATACGACCACGTCCCGAATATTCTGCTATATAAACACATAGTTTCTACCCCTCTATTCCGGAACCCCTCTACTCCGTAATCCGGACGCCATTTCAAGTCCCAAAACCATATTTCAGCGTTAAAATAACCCCGGAAAACCGGAAACACGGTCACCTGTCAGGATGTCATCCAAGAAATGTACCGCGCCCAATTTCAATGTTGTTCTTTCAAGCGGGTGTCAAAATCACACCGTGTTTACAATATACTGGTTCCCGGTAGTATTGTTCGTCTCTGGTTCCCAAAATGCGGAGCCACGAGAATGAGACGATTCTAACGGACTCCCAACTTGACATTTGTGTGGAAGAAATAACAAAATTGATCAAATTACGCACAATAACTATCCATGCGTGTAATGCGCTAAGAGGCGTGTTTTTTGAACGTCATAAGCGGCATTACAAAGTTAAAATCTATTCAATACATGCGACCTAAATACGAGACATGTTTGCTGTTTTACAAGCTCATTTCAATAGCATGGTTCACAATTTAATTATACGCGTACGTAACAATTACGGAAATAAAATAATCGGCACATTATTTGTGAACCCACCGACCGATTAATTGAGATAATCTGATAATTACTTAACGAGGCTGTAAACTCGTGACTGTAGCCTGTGGGCTATTGTAGCAGCTCGCGGTAACTACACAGCACACGCGAAATGTGTCTTATGCTCTTTGCGACCAGTGTAGACCGTAGACTCAGATAACATTGCGAATCTGCACTATTTCCTATACCCCTTGCGAATCTGCACTATTTGCAATGTCAATAGAAAAAACACATTCTGGTCTTAAAAGATCGCTCCAGCTGATCGAGAAAGTTCCACAGTGGCACAAAATACTTAGGGGCCTTTATCCCATGTCATCTGCACTCTGTTTATTGGGAATTACACATGATAAAACACAACTGGGTAGCCGAGCCCCTGTTAAGGTGCGTAATTTGGGGGTACATTTCTTATTTCTCCATACAAATGGCAAGTTGGGAGTGCTTTAAAATCGTCTCATTCGGACTTAACTTTGTAATCAATATGGTAATAATGGTACAAAATATATACTATACAAATCCAAGAGTTAATGATGGAAAACATACATTTCCTTAACTGGAAATAGAAAACCCCTCTAAACCGAAAACCCCTATAAACCAAACTTTTCAGTCTGTCCCCAGGGTGTTCGGTTTAGAGGGGTTCCACTGTAGATGCTTCCACAAATAAACTAGGGTCACATAACCAGTTTACTATTACGTAATATTTACTTGTAATGAAGTAAACAAATTTAAATAATTGTCGGAGAAAGTGCAGCACGATATATTAAAGGAGTATGAATAGCTATTGGTTTATATGTTACCATGAGCATAATTGGCCTCGCGGCTGTGATAATGGGCTTGCTACATGGTGTGTGATCAGCGTAGCCCCAGACCGACTCCGGGATCGGTACAGTTTGATCAAGGACTACACTGGTCACCATTGACTAAACGTAACAGCAGTTCTGTCACTGAATAACCGTCTTTTGTAGTGGCGCTGTAATGATATGGATCTATACTGGCTAGTGACTACACATGTTCTTTTATCACATGGTGGCACAATTATTCTGCATAGTGAGGGACGTCAACACATTTATTTTAATAAACGCCCCCGGGGCTATGCAACTTGTGGAGATCAAAACTATGTTATTTCCACATACATAAGCCATTTAAAACAAATGGCTTTTGTATGTGAAAATAACATATTATGCAAATAAGGGAGTGGGGCTACTATTAGAGAGGGGGCTACTATTAGAATAAATATGGTGCTCCATTCTCCGATCATTAACACATAAACTATTATAGTATGGAATATTGAATGGGATCATGTATATATAATTCCAGCACAAAAATATTTACACAATTCCCTAACATTTGATTGGTCCGTAGTAAACTCCCATGCCAAACTACTTTCCGTAACCGTCAGGCACGTGTTAAAATAATTCTTAAGAAAACGAAAAATAAACACATTTTCTTGATGAATTTATTTAAAATGCTGGAATTATAAGGAATGAATGGCCTTTTTGTGGAATTTATCGTGGATATAAACTTGGAAAAGTCGCGGGAATACTGGACAAGGCCTTCCGGCCTTCGTCCAGTATTCCCGCGACTTTTCCAAGTTTATACACCGATAAATTCCACAAAAAGGCCATTCATTCCTATAGTGCAACCAGTGTAGCTCCAGATCAGAAAGCGCATGTACACACCCTGATCAGGGTTTACACTGTTTGCCATCCCATACCACCTTGCATTATGTCTGTGTGAGCGTGTCATTCATAAAGAACGAGAAACTACACGATGTTTCAACCAATAAACCATTGAGGTACTGCATATTAGAATGGGTGCATATTATGTGTAAC
This sequence comes from Conchocele bisecta, assembly GCA_029237695.1. NCBI lineage: Eukaryota > Metazoa > Mollusca > Bivalvia > Lucinida > Thyasiridae > Conchocele > Conchocele bisecta. Next base: position 138,512,623 of record CM055266.1, on the reverse strand, counting down.
CAGTGTAGTAACAGATCAGCAAGCACATGCTCGCAGTCTGATCAGATACTACGCTGTTTGCCATTCCTTACTACTGTCTGTTTCACGAAAGCTGCTCAAATTTTACGGCCATGTAAACAATTAAAAAACCATATTTTTTTCGATAATATTAAATTAAAGGAAAATTTAAGAATGAGCCTTCTTTTTATTTCGTGAAATTTGGTCAAATATTGGTTTTATTACGAAAAATTGATTTCTCTATGGGAATTTAACATGGGGGAAAAAGAGGTAAAGGAGTGTGGGAGGTAAAGGAGTGTGAAATTGACTCCGAAACCTAGCTAGATAGCTTGGAAATGATCTAAGAAAACAAAAGTTAAATTTTAAAAATCGGTCCAGTATTTCTGAAATTCTCCGTGAAGATGTCTATGGGGATTTAACATGGGGAAATTTTGTTTTCGCAATAAAATCAATATTTGACTAAATTTCACGAAATAAAAAGAAGGCTCATTCTTAAATTTTCCTTTAATTCAATACTATCGAAAAATAGATTGTTTTTTAATTGTTTATATGGCCGCAAAATTTGGGCAGCTTTCGCGAAACAGACAGTAGTGTTACTACCTTCCGTTACGCCTGTACTATTGAGGTACTGCATATAAGAATCGGTTTATATTTATGTGCAACCACAAAGCTCCAGATAAGGTGCGTATTGTCATATTTTACACACTTATTTTGGCAGAATGCGCATTGATTATCAAAAGTGGGAGTGAAAATATGCATTGATTTTCAAATTGAGTAGTGAAAATACAGTAATAAAGTTGAAAATTTACTTAGTTGAGTGGCAAAAAGCAGAGTGTTTGCTTTTTGCAGCTCAAATAAGTAAATTGCTCCCTATTTAATATTATTAAGAAAGAAAATCAATAAAACATTTATAAAATTAAAATATGCATTGAATTTGAAATATGGGGGTAAATACTCTTTTTTAGATACAAATCTTATCTGGAGCTCTGAACCAGTGTAGTAACAGATCAGCGAGCACATGCACATTGTCTGATCAGATGCTACACTGTTTGCCATTCCTTACTAGTTTTACTAACTTCGTTATGCCTGTGCTTTCAGCCGATACATCATTGAGGTACTGCATACAGGAATGAGTTAATATTTATGTGCAACCAATGTAACCCAAAATCAGCAAGATGCATATCTGCATATGTAGACTGCGTAAGATGCTGACACAAGATACCCAATGAGTTATGACTGTTTATCAGGTAACCTACCCTGTATTGACGAATACATACTAACTGATAACATATTGTTGTATCTGGGTTACAGCGGAGTGGAAACTGACGTTCCATTGGTCGGATGACGTCACGTGACGTCAGTGTAATGACGCAAGGTAAACAAGTCCACATTCTGTCTATAGATAACAACGTCAACTGTGGTTATTTTCGAGCATAAAACGTTACCTTATAAATAGAATATCAGGCTACTGTTTTTTGATACCAGTCTAGTGTCTTTGATATCAAGTTTATCAGACTCGGCTCGGAAATGCCTGATAAACTGAATATCAAAGACACTAGACTGGTAGTCTCTATGTTCCAGAGCTGGTTGACAGGAGACGTGATTACATGTACCATAGACTGTGATATCGGCAGCATTGGCTTCTATCGGTGAGTTTGGTTGGACATGTATACAACTATCCAAGGCTTAGTTTCATTAACCCTTCCTACGCTGTTGACGGAAATTGCTGTATGCTGTTTTTCATTTTTGCTTTAATTCTAAAAAATAAACTGGTTTTGACAGCACATGAGAATCGTCTCCACTGCAGATGATTCTCATGTGCTGTCAAAACCAGGTTTTGGTCGAGAAATATTGAAAATAAAACATTTCCAACAGACAACATTTAATTCAGCGTAGTAAGGGTTAACATTTGAATACCTTGTGTTCCATTGCTACAGTCAGAATTACATCCTAGTTCACATATTTAATTTTTGTTTTTCATTGCACCCTAGGCATGAACAATATTTACATAATATTTCCATCCCACTGGTCTGTCGGATGAGACTTCAAACTGTCGCCCAGTCTCTATATGACCTTAGCTGTTGCTGGGACGTCAAACCCATTCACTTTCACTTTTTTTCTGTTACAGAAATGGTGGATATCTGGGCGAGTCGTTCACAAATGTTCGCCTCGGCCCCAAGTACGGCTACTTCCCGGCTGTAAGTCTGTCGGTGAATGAACATCTGCGAGTGAACTTTGGAGCCACTCCATTGAAGTATCCTTTGTCATCCATGCAGTATATAGAGAATACCAGGGGCCCGTTTCACTAAACTTCTTACGACTAAAATGTTCGTAAGTGCAAATTTAAGATCGTCTGTAAATTTGAATTGATGGATTTACATTTATTTAGCATAGGCTGCATATGCAGCCTATGCTCAATAAATGTAAATGCATTAATTATTTACAAGAAAACATTGTTAATGTGAAATTTACAGACTATCATAATTTTGCACTTACGAACATTTTAGTCGTACAAAGTTTAGTGAAACGGCCCCTGGGCTAGTATCTTTTGATATCAAGTTTATCAGGCAAGGCTAGGAAACTTGTAGGAGGAATTCCTACCGTTTCCGAGCCGAGCCTGATAAACTTGATATCAAAAGACAGTAGCGTGGTGTTTTATTTTTATGCCGTCAACACAATGCATATGTGCCGTGAAACACGGTGCCGTGAAACATTTTTGATATCCAGTCAATACAATTTTTGCATTTTAAAGCCATTTGTAGGTGTTGACGGGATAAATTGAATAGTAGGTTAGTGCCGTGAATGGAAAAAAATATCTGGCGCGGCACGGAAACGGAATGTGCTCGGCAGAGCCTCGCCCATCACGTTTTCTAAGCCTTGCAAGATATTTTTTCCCATTCACGGCACTAACCTACTATTCTCTATATCCGGTAACGTTTTAGAATTATCAATTATTGCATTTCTTCGTTAAAGAGAATTTGCGGATTTGCTTCAGTAACGTCATTCCACTGATGTCATTCGGTAATGTCATGTGACGCTGCTCGACCAATGAAACGTTAGTTTTCAATTTGTTTTATCGGGTCAATGCCTGATACAGCAATATGTTATCAGGCAGTATTCAGCCAATACAAAGCTTGTTACTTGATAAAATATTCCCACATAATTAAATATCATTTGTTGATTACACCATATGCACAAAAAAATATGGAAATTTTTGTTTACATACAGAGCTCCAGATAAGTTTTGTATCTAAAGCGTATTGTACCCCCAGATTTCAAATTCAATGCGTATTTTACTTTTACAAATGTATGATTGATTTTCTTCCTTATTAAATAGGGAACAAATGATAAAAATAAAACAAATTTAAAAATTCACTTATTTGAGCTGCAAAAAGCCAACAGTTTTCAACTTTATTACAGTATTTTTACTACTCAATTTGATAATCAATGTGTATTTTCACATTGCTGTGAGTATTTTGTACTCCCACTTTTGATAATCAATGTATAATTCCAGCACAAAAATATTTACACAATTCCCTAACATTTGATTGGTCCGTTGCAAGTCTCCGTCCAAAATTTATATCCCAGTAAACTCCATGCCGAACTACTTTCCATAACCGTCAGGCGCAGTTAAAATAATTCTTAAGAAAACGGAAAATAAACACATTTTCTTGATGAATTTATTTAAAATGCTGGAATTATAAGGAATGAATGGCCTTTTTGTGGAATTTATCGGGGATATAAACTTGGAAAAGTCGCGGGAATACTGGACGAGGCCTTCCGGCCTTCGTCCAGTATTCCCGCGACTTTTCCAAGTTTATACCCCGATAAATTCCACAAAGAGGCCATTCATTCCTATAGTATTCTGCTCAAATAAGTGCATCTAGAGCTCTGTACATACATTAATCCTTACACAAATGTGACAGTGACAAGCGAAATTGAGCTTACGGTGCATTTTAAGGAACTGTAACATTTGTAAGAAGCATGATTGGTTTTTCACTCAATGAATGACAAACAAGACCGATACTCCTCAAACTGTGCAGACGGAGCTGGGTCTACCCTTGTAAAAAACAAATTCTGCCATGTTTGCTAAACCCTTTCACCCCTAAGTAAGATTGTGATATGTTAATTTTCCGACCAAAATGATTTTCAGACTAGTCCATTTCTAAATAGGGGGTGTTTTTTTTCTCTAAAAAATATGAAAATTACTTGCAAAAAGTGTAGATCCTGATGAGACGGTTCGTCACGAGCCGGCTCATCTGGATCTACACATTTTACCAATACTACTATACAGGCATATGGTGGTGAAAGGGTTAAACATTCTGCAATGCAGGTATTAAATAACAGTTTGTCACTAACTGTTCTGATAATATAACATTTTGTCTTGTCAAAAGTAAATTTCTATCCATAAATTGTCCTTGACCACACCCATGTATCCTGTGGACGGTTTCCGCCCACTACAAGCGGCCTCGTGTGCTGATGTGGTGAGGACGAATGTTCTCCTCAACTATGTGGAGACCCTGTTACAGCTGTGTGTAGCTGAAGACCAGGTAAACTGTCAGTGATGGGTGGGGTGTAGGGGGTGGGCTGTGAGGGAGGGCGAGAGGTGGTTGGGGTGGTGAGGACGAATGTTCTCCTCAACTATGTGGAGACCCTATTACAGCTGTGTGTAGCTGAAGACAATGTAAACTGTCAGTGAGGGGTGGGGGGAGTGGTGGTGGTGTGGGGGGAGGGGGGTTGTTCACATGTAATGATGTTTGCATGTGGTAATCCCGGTAATTAATAAAAGTCTTCATACAAGTATTTTTATCGCCAGAAGTTTTGTGAAACTGGCCCCTGGACATTGACAGCACTGTTGCAAATATGATATCTATAGTGACCATTTACCCAATGTTCACAGAATATTATTCTGTCATGTGTAGAAAATTATTAAACCCTTTAAAAATCACTAGTGAAGTACAGTCTACACTCGTTATCTCAAGCTCTCTTAACCCTTTCAACATCACAGACCTGTGATTGTGGTATTGGCAAAACGTGTAGATCCAGATGAACCGGCTCATCTGGATCTGCACTTTTTGCAAGTAATTTTCACATTTTTTACAACAAAAAACATCCCCTTTTCATAATTGGACTAGTCTGAAAATCATTTTGTGATGATGTGATTGGTTGCAAAATTAACATATCAAAATCCATTCCAGTTACTTAATGGTGAAAGGGTTAAGTTAAACAGCTGATAACTCGAAGTTAAATTCTTGGTCCCAAGAACTACTTGGTTCCAAGTACCGGTACCCTTTTTCGCATTAATAACTCAAATTTTCGTTAACTCTAAGTATTTTACGCAGTTCTCTGAACTTTGTGAGTTAACATGTGTACACTGTATTTTACTTGTATAAGACACGATCCACTGCAGGCGAACGGCTACATGTACACGGGTGGTGGGGAGGACACGCCACCCCCACCCCTGGGTGAAACCCGTAGCTGGCAGGCTTCTATGCTGCTGGTGGCCGCTCATATCTTCGACAAGTTGTCTCCACTCCTGGTGAGTATCGTCTGGGTGTCAGACGAACTTCAGCCACCTGGGGGCTGTTTCACGAGACTTCGTACAACTAAAATGTTTGTAAGTGCAAAAATATGATAGTCTGTAAATATCACATTAACAATGTTTTCTTGTAAACAATTATTGGATTTACATTTATTGAGCATAGGCTGCATATGCAGCATATGCTCAATAAATGTAAATCCATGAATTGAAATTTCCAGACGATCCTAATTTTGCACTTACAAACAAACTTCTTAGTCGTACAAAGTTTAGTGAAACGGGCTCCAGTCCAGGGGCATTCGTAGCTAGTATATCTTCTTAATATTATAATGCATATTCACACAGCTGGATATATACAGCCAGATTACAGGTGCATTCTCACATCGTCGACATGTCCCCACTTCTGGTGAGTATTGTCTGGGTGTCATACTGACTGCAGGCACCTGTGGCAGTTGTCACTTGTTTGCGATAGATCTTGCGACACAAAACACATAATAATGTTAATATTTAAATACATGTACACAAGTTTACGGTTTGTGGGGAATGTTTCCCCGACCAACCACAGACCTATTACGGGGAGAATAAAAACATATCCAAACTAAAAAACAACAAAAACAACAACAAATGACCGCCTATCATAAGACTGTTTTAGTTGTTTTGGGGGGTGTCTGTTTACAGTGTCCTGCATGTAATAAGTGTGTATTTGAGCAATTAAACTGTTTGCTATAACCAGGCTATTCTAAGGCGTCCTTTATAACTGTTTCAACCTCATTAGCAGTGTTTGCAAACAGTGTAGATCCAGATGAGCCGGCTCGTAACGAGCCGTCTCATTAGGATCTGCACTTTTGCAAGTAATTTTCATATTGTTTAGAAGAAAAAAAAACTTTTTGAAAAATACACTAGTCTTAAAATCATTTTGTGACGATTGGCTTGTTCCTATAATTAACACAGTCCATTCCAGGTATTTCGGGTTTGAGGGGAATAACACATGTTGACTACAAAGTCATGTATTATGTATACAGTGGCACCTCTCTAAACCGGACAGAGACATTCACCTCCGATGATAATGTCTGTTCATGATCACAAAGCAATCACGCGTGTCTTGAGGTAGACATCTGCCTGTTGTACAGTGGAACATCTCTAAGTCGGACAGCCTGGGGAGTAGTATATGGGAGTCAAAATGATGCCACCTCCCTCTGGGGCTCCCAGAAGGAGGTGGTATCATTTTGACTCCCATATACTACTTGGGGACCTCCCAGGGAGTCTGATATAGAGATGTCTCGCAGTACATGTAGTTATGACAGTTTTCACATTTTCCACGTTTTCAGAGAAGCGCCTACATAGTTGATGCATGTTTGCTGCAGCGTCTGGTGCGGCTCAATGATACGACTGTTGTAGACCATGAGCAGCCGCTCATTAGCAAACTGTTCGACCTTATGTGGACGTTTATGCAGGTATGTCACTGGATGCCGTTACTATAATGTTGGACGTTTTCACATTTCCGCTAGTGTTGTCTCCAATGAGCATTTTGTTGCTAGATGGACCTACCTACTTGCTGTTCCACGTTTTTCTGCCGACGAAACTTTGGCTATTAAACACATTAAATGTAACAAATATTTAAATGTATATACTTTTTATCAATAACCGAAAAGTCACCCTTCCAAAAAAAACTTTGGTTTTCTTATTTACATCATTTCCAAGCTATCTCGTCAGGTTTCGGAGTCAAGTTCCAACTGTTTTGTTTTTTGACCCTCCTAGTCAGCCTCCTGGTCAGTCTCCTCTTCCTTTTTGCCCCATGTTAAATTCCTTTATTCCTTTTGTTATTGATGAAAAAGTGCTTACATTTAAATATTCTTTAGATTTAATATGTTTAATAGCTAAAAGTTTGTCGGCAGCAAAACGTGGAACAGAAAGTAAGTATGTTCTGTAGCCCATTTCATCAAACTTGCAAAGTATACTTATCTAGCAAAGTATACTTTGAGGGAGCAATCATTTATTTTTCCTGAAATGCATTATTTCATATAGAACTAACAACTGCATATATTTGATGATTAAAAGTATGCAGAATTATTATACTGAATTTATTACATTATCACAGCCAAATTGGCTGTGATAATGTAATAAATTCAGTATAATAAAAATTAATAAATTTATCATAAAATTGAAAATTTCTCCCTCAAAGTATACTTTGCTAGGAAAGTATACTTTGCAATGTTGATGAAATCGGCTACTGATGTTTGTGAAAAACAATGTTCATGTGAAGATTTTAATGATTTACTCAACATGTTAGTATTATGTTGGGCATTTTGAGACTTCATGAATGCAGACTAAATTGACCATTTCGTTGCTTGAGGGACCTTAGTGTGTTTGTTAAAAATGAAACTTATGGCAATTGTGACCGCCAGGGGTCAGTTTCACTAAGCTTTAATTTGAATATATACGATAGTGGAGTGTTACCCTTGTCCATCCGTCCCGTCCGTCCATCACAAAACTTGAACTCTCTGGTAAATGTCTTGTAATTTATATTTCCTTGCACGGATCATATTTCATACACACATTGCTCTAATGGTCCTCTACCACCCTGTGACAAATCCACGTTCGCCCCGCCCTCGCTAAGCCCAAGGTCACTGAGGACTTATGCTTCACCGATTTTGATAATATTTGGCCACACTATGTGTCTATGGGTGGTGCTTTGTTTTTCATATGAGCCACGTCCGGCCACCCAAGGTCAAGGTCACTGAGGACTTATGTTCACCTTGTTTGTAAAGCAAATGTGTTAATGTTTTTTTGTTTATTCAATAAATTATGAACTGCTTCACCGATTTTGATAATATATTGCCACAATGGTGCTTTGTTTTTCATATGACCCACGTCCGACCCGCCAAGGTCAAGGTCACTGAGTAATTATGTTTTTTTTGGTTGTTATTTTCTTTTGACAGCAAGAAGGTTAGCTTAGTGATAATGATGCCCTTGTTAATAGTTTGAAGCTTGACATAATGTTTAACTGACTAAATGGCAAATATTTCAGTCCCTGATTTCTCTGCATTTATTACGACATTTTTCAGACCGTGGAGATCAAATCGTGCCTGGAGCACCTAGCTGTATCCCTGGTGACGGCTTACAGGTTTTCTCCAGCTATGACAGACTTCAGATTCCCTGTGAGTACCAGGAATAATCTGGTGTAGTCTAGAGCATGGAGCATTTGGCTTTAATACGGAGGGTTGTGGGAGATTTATGAGTTTTGTGACCAGTGTAGATCCAAATCAGCCTGTGCATCCGTACAGTCTGATCTGGATCTGCACTAGTTGCCATTCCACCAAAGAAACACCCATAATGCTTCTAACAAGCAATATATATCGTTGTTAGGCTACTGGGGCCTGTTTCACTAAACTTTGTACAACTAAAATGTTCGTAAGTGCAAAATTATGATAGTCTGTAAATTTCACATTAACAATGTTTTCTTGTAAACTATTATTGGATTTACATTTATTGAGCATAGGCTGCATATGCAGCCTATGCTCAATAAATGTAAATCCATCAATTGAAATTTCCAGACGATCCTAAATTTGCACTTATGAAAATTTTAGCGTGATATGAAGTTTAGTGAAACGGGCCCCAGGAGCGTGCTACTTGATCATGAGCTACACTGGTCTTTGTGAGCCCATTTCTCCAGTAACAACCACATTTGAGCTGTGATTGTCTGAACCTGGGCAGGGATGGGTTGTGGCCTAGGGGTTAGAATACCTGACTTCCAAACCGGAGGTTTTGGGTTCAAACCTCGCCTTAGGCATCAACAAATACTTTCACAGTATTTAAATCCCACTGGTCTGTCGGAAGAGACTTTAATCTGTGGTTCCGTCCACTAGTTCCAGTTAATGTGCGTAATTTGGAGGTAAATTTCTTATTTCTCCGTCAAAAATGGCAAGTTGGGAGTGCTTTAGAATCGTCTCAATGAGATGATTCTAAAGGACTCCCAACTTGCCATTTTTGATGAAGAAATAACAAAATTTCACCCCAAGTTGGTCAAATGACGCACCTTAACTGGAGCTCTGGTCCCGTCTCTATATGACCTTAACTGTTGCTGGGACGTTAAACCCATTCACTTTCACTTTTTGAACCTGAGTGCAGACCAGAGCCTGTGCTTATAAAACTTCTGAACATGCACTCTGCTCTCCGTCCTCGAAGTCAGGCAGTTTGTTTTGCTGAGACTGAGCATAGCATGCTAGGTGTTTAGAAAACTTCTTGATTTTCAATATTCAGTTTTGGATATGTGCTCAAATTTATTACAGAATCACTGGGAAATGTAAAACCACCACCTGTTTGAATACAAAAAAAAATGAAATGTTTTCACTTCATTGCTTATTTTGTGACTGAATAGTGAACAGTACAGACTCTGATCAGGTTCCCTTGATACAGTTAACCACACGATAGTTCAGATGATCAGGAGCTACACTTGTAAGCATACATGAAGTAGTATTTTGTAATAATAGACCATCTGTAGCCGATTACATCGAAATTGCAAAGTATACTTATCTAGCAAAGTATACTTTGAGGGAGTAATCATTTATTTTTCCCAAAATGCATTATTTCATATAGAACTAATCACTGCATATATTTGATGATTAAAAGTATGCAAAATTATTATACTGAATTTATTACATTATCACAGCCAAAATGGCTGTGATAATGTAATAAATTCAGTATAATAAAAATTAATAAATTTATCTTTAACTTGAAAATTTCTCCCTCAAAGTATACTTTGCTAGTGAAGTATACTTTACCATGTTGATGAAATAGGCTACAGGACTGCCGACTGACACTTTCTGTGTGATGTTGCTGCTAGTGTATCATGAGAATAAATGATTGACTGTTCCGAACTTCCCATTTAGTCACTGAATTAGGTTTACTGCTGTCAACAGAACTCCAAATTCAGAATGCCAACACATTCCAAATTCAGAATGCTGATCTGTGTATGTGCAAGAAAGCAATGGTTGCAAGTGCCCTAATGGTCAATTTTATTAAAGGTACTGTGTCTCAGATGGTACCTCCAAATAAGCATTTCACAAAAACCACTTGAGATATATCACTGGATATGGATACAGTCACAACTTGTTCTTGGTCATAAACATGCTTTTTGTCGGTTAATTATCAAGTCGAGGAAATTCCATGCTCAGTTTAACTTGGCAGTATCTGGAAATACCCACTAGTAGTGATGCAATGCTTTCTCTTCTATTGAAAAACCCGCTTGCAGTGACATAATTCTTCATGTTACCACTGACTACCGGTTCTCTGCAGATAAGACAAAAAGATAAACTTGTTTGAAATGCTTCAAAAACGTTATTACAAGATATGGTCAGCATTGCACACTTCTATGAAATCTCCATATTAACACTGTAATCCCTTAACACATGATGTACGCGCATTTTCATAAAAAATCACCAAATTTGAAAATGCGAGAACTGAATGTTATCGGTGACATAGTTGGTGACATAGTGTCTAGACAAAGCAAGGCACGTGGCTACTATGTGTGAGCACATCAGTGAGAAATCTATATTTATCAAAATTAGCGTTTATACTAACGCTAGTTATTTTTTTGATAATAATTTCTAAAATATTTTTTTACTTTTTCAGGTCACTCACAGGGGCAAATCTATTCAGGAAACCAATACATATCTTCAGTTAAATGCTTTTTTTACTAACTCAATGCCCCACTTTCCAACCTCATCTGAGACGCAGTAACTTTAACCCTTACTACGCTGAATTAAATGTTGTCGTCTGCTGGAAATGTTTTATTTTCAATATTTCTCGACAAAAACCTGGTTTTCACAGCACATGAGAATCGTCTCCACTGGAGACGATTCTCATGTGCTGTCAAAACCATTTTTTTGTTAAGAATTAAAGCAAAAATGAAAAACAGCAGACGGCAATTTCCGTCAACAGCGCAGGAAGGGTTAATGCTGAGGAGGCACATAGGTCATTGTGTTACGATTGAATTGTCGAGTGAGTCCCATTCCTCTCTAGGTTCATCACTTGTTTCCTGTTCATGTTTACAGAAGTTGTATCTAACATTGCTGCTGGCTGTTCTACGTCATCAGCAGACTAGGCGACATCTACTGGAACATGTCTTATATCCTTTACTTGGCCACTACTGGTGGACAAAGTGACACATTTAGACAACTATTTACATATATTGGCCAGCAACTTTTAACCCTTTCAATCCTACATGCCCTGAAGCCAACATGTGCAAACCTGTAGATCCAGATGAGACGGCTCGTTATGAGCCGTCTCATCTGGATCTGCACTGTTTGCACAAACCGCTATAGTGGGCTTTCGGGTTGAAAGGGTTAAACCTCCACCAGTTTATTGGGTGGGGTGCATTCTGTTTATCTTTGTCCGTACGTTTGTGCATCCATAACTCAATGTTCATTCACTCTGTTGATTTAGGTCCATAAGGCATAAACCACTTGGAATATCATGTTTATACATGATACATGTATGGCCCACACATGCAGCCCCATATGTAAGGTGAAGGTCAAATTACTCTGACATTTGTGGAACCCCTCTAAACCGGACACCCTGGGGACCCCCATTGTGCTTAATTTAGATGGGTTTCAATGTACTTTATTTCATTGTCCTGTCTGTTCATGACTAAAAATGACAAATGAAGTGGTCATCGAGTGCTTAATTACAATGAAACCCTCTTTTCCACTGTATGGTACTTCTTTTTTTGTAAAATCTGTGCTAATGTTTTTAAGTACCAAATATCTCTGCAACCCTATGTTAAATGGTCTCTTACCTAATATATACACACCGGGACTAATGGGTGGAAGGTGGGTGCAAGCGATGGGTAATTTAACGATCGGGGTTCATCCTTACCGGAATTCCGATTGGAGACCTGGTTTGGCCCTCACATACGTCTTTGGCATTTTGTATGTGACAGTTGAATCTGGTTATACCCCTTATGTGAGTATTACGATTATTCGTAATCCTATTTTAGGGGAAGGGGCCAAGTGACTTTGGTGTGGTATGGACCTGCCACCAGGTCAGGTTATTCTAATTTCAGAGCTGAATATATTGTTTCTCGATGTAAATATTCAGTTCTGATTTTGGAATTTTCCCCCCAATGCAGCAGGTTAAAACGGGATCGAACCCGTTTGCCCGGCCTTACATGACCTTAGCTGTTGATAGGCTGTTAAACACCAATAAACAAACAAACAAACACACCGGGACTATCAAATACATCGGTGGGCCCAATATGATGGCCATTGCCATCTAGTTCTTATATTATCCCCTCGCCAAGAGTGGATATAGCATTAGTCCATGTACGTACGTTAGTAGCACCTTGCATGATTCAATAACATATGAACTGCTGCACTGATTTTGATAAGATTTTGCCACAATGTGTGTCATGGGATGTTGCTTTGTTTTGCGTATGACCCATGTGCGACCACCCAAGGTCAAGGTTAGTGAGGACTTGTGTTCACCTTGTGTGTAAGGCAAAAATGTTTAAACAAATTATGATTATAAAGGCTGCTAGTGAGGGGATTAACTTAGTGATAACGATACCCTTGTTTATATGGAAAACGTACTTAAAATATACCAAAATTTAATGTGTTAATGTAAATAAGAAAAAAACCTTAAAACATTACGAAACAAAAGTAAAACCAATACCAAACCAAATTTACTTAGCAATAATTTCAGTAGTTACCTTAACAGATGATTACATTTGACAAGCTGAAGTTCCCGTATTTCCTCCACATCAAGCCTCTAGATGACGCTGGTCTGATGGATGTCACTCCCGCAGTCTGGTGGGACAGCATGTCTACGGTAAATATGGACCTGTTTTATATGAGACAAGCTTTGTGATTTTGTACCTAAGGAGATGTGGCATTTTTCAAGAAAAATATTTACAGAAACTAATATTTTCTGTAAATTTCTGTAAATGATGTTGAAAGTTGCCAACATTTTCTAATGATTCTGTATCCTGCTGTGACAAATCCGACGCTCAGACCCCCGATAATGCCAAGGTCAAGGTCATAGTCTTGGGGCTTTCATAAACTTCACTTCGGTGGAAATTTGTTATAATTTCTGATTTGTTTCACAAAATGTTTTGATATTTCACACATGCCTTTCTCTAATGATTCTCTATCATGTTGTGACAAATCCACGATGCTCAGACCCCTGTTAAACCCAAGGTCAAGGTCACAGTCTTAGTTCTTTCATAAACTTAACGTTGGGTTTCCTTTCACCACTCTTCTTTATATTTTATACAACCCTTCCTCTAATGGTTCTCTATGACATGCCATGTCAAGGTCACAATCTTAGCGGTTTCACATAATTGTTATAATTTCTGTTTCTTTTAACACAGCTTCTGGGGGGGTATTCATTATAAACTAAAGCTCCACCAGCCACGATTCATTGTCTTCCGACAGCTCTTGTTGGCTGTTATTTTCACCGCTAGAATGCAGTTAATAACAAATAATGGTATGTTCTGGCAACTGATATTGACTTTGTGTTACAGAGTGACCCTTCAATTGAAATAGAGCAGGAACTGAGGCAAAAACTACTGTATCTGTCTGCCTGTGACAGACTACACTTGAAGATAGAAGGTATAATGTGCTCTTATTATCTCCTCCAATGGAAATGATTCTAAAGTGTTGTCAAATCATGTTTTATTCAGAAATAATACAAAACCTAAATCGACTATTTACGTTTCCCCCATTGTAAGAGTTCATAAACTGCGAACCGTGATCTGTTGTAGGAATACACTGATTTATTTTTAGGATTTATCCAAGTAAAAACGTTCTTGATGAAGGCCGGATGTTCGCCGGAGTTTCTCCAATATGGCACTGGGGGCTGTTGTGTGTCGATGGACAACATTTTCTTGTTTTATTAGCCAGGTTTTTTGAAAAAAAATCCAGGCTATGGCTTGGCGAAAGCCGGGCGGCGGGCGGCGGGTGGCGGGCGGCGTCCACAATCAATGTTAAGTTTTCGTGTTTGAGTCCATTTCTTTGTTACTGTACCACCTAGGACCACCAAACTTTCACAGCTTCATAATCAAGGGGTGCCCACCACATATCACTATCCAACATGTTACTTTTTTTTTAACTTGACCCATTTTTTCCGTGCAATCGACTTAGCCATTTTGAATGTTAAGTTTTCGCGTTTTCAATGTTAAGTTTTCGTGTTTAAGTCCATTTCTTTGGTACTGTACCACCTAGGACCACCAAACTTTCACAGCTTCATAATCAAGGGGTGCCCACCACATATCACTATCCAAGATGTTACTTTTTTTTTACCTTCACCCATTTTTTCCGCGCAGTCGACTTAGCCATTTTCAATGTTAAGTTTTCGCGTTTACAATGTTAAGTTTTCGTGTTTAAGTCCATTTCTTTGGTACTGTACCACCTAGGACCACCAAACTTTCGCAGCTTCATAACCAAGGGGTGCCTACCACATACAACTATCCAACATGTGACCATTTTTTTACCTTCACCTATTATTTCTATGTAATTGACTTAGCCATTTTCAACGTTAACTTTTTAACGTACATCTGGTTAAATCTTTTGGTTAAAACTTTTTCGTTATACTATATCTCTGCAACTGCTTCGCCCATTACCTTGAAACTTCACATGGGTGTTTATCATCGTCCATATTTTCATTCTAACCCCCAACTGTGCGTCCCCTGTGCGCAATGTCAAGGTCAAATTACTTCGAATTTATTTGTTGAAGTTTTTTCGTGTACTATATCTCTGCAACTGCTTCACCCATTACCTTGATACTTCACATGGGTGTTTATCATCATTGTCGCACCTGCTTGCGGAAAACGCGATATCGTCGGCATTTTGGCATACGTCCGTCCGTCCGTACGTCCGTGTGCGGTTAAAGTTTTTTCGTTAAAGTTTTTCCATCTACTATATCTATTTTTTTAGTGTCCATGCCTCGCCCCAAGGCGCGACATGCAGGCCACGGCCATCTAGTCTACAAAAAGTGGGTATAATTATGTTATCCAAGTGTCCATGCTTGGAAAAAACCTGGCCTTCGTGGCTTTGCCTCGTTTCTTGTATAAATATTCAGTTCTGAGTTTGGGATTTTACCCCCATCCATACAGATGAAAAATACGACATTCGACCCGATTTGACCCGGCCTAAAATTACATTAACTGTTGACAGACTGTTGAATGCCATTAAATTTATTAAAAATTAATTAATTAATCCATTCTCCTTTCATGTAGAGGTGGAGTGTATTCAGGTGGAGCTGCTGAAAGTGCTGATGTATAACAAGGACCTGGTCGAGGTGAGCTGTCACTCAATTATGGCCACTGGCTAACACAGTAGCGGTTTGTGCAAACAGTGCAGATCCACCATAGGCCTGTATAGTGGTATTGGCAACATGTGTAGATCCAGATGGGCCGGCTCTCGTAACGAGCCGTCTCATCAGGATCTGCACTTTTTACAAGTAATTTTCATATTTTTGAGAACAAAAACACACCCTTTTCATAAATGGACTACCTAGTCTGAAAATTATTTTGTGACAATTGGATAGGTTGCAAAATTAATGTATCAAAATCCATTCTAGTTGAAAGGGTTAATACTGGTTCGATTGAACTATCAATCTGTTGTTGGCCACTGACTGAAGGTAGATTAGCAAGTTTGTCACATGTGTAGTCCCTGTACAGATGGGCACACATTTTTCACGTTGTCAACCAATCATGCTGTACACATAATGATTACTACTTCTGGGCCCGGTTACTCAAAACATGTGTTACCTTAATCGTTTACCTTAATCTGTTAAGCTATGGAGGTTTGAGCACCGGTGTTAGGGATTTAACAGACTGTTAAGCTAACAGAGGTTTTGAGCACCGGTGTTAAGGATTTAAAAGTCTGTTAAGCTATTAAACTGAGGTTTTGAGCAACCAAACCAGTTTTAAGCATTTAACAGTCTGTTCAGCTAACAGAGGTTTTGAGCATCCAGGCCCAGCTAAAGTGTTGTACATCTGCTTATAAAATACCAAATGCAATTAACAAGAGATTGGCATCAGTACATTGAAACTATCGGCCTGTTCGGACGTCTGCCAGTCTGACCATGGTCCGCACGGTCCAATCACACATCTCTTGTAAGCTGTGCTCAATCTCAGCCAACCACACTGCATGATATTGCTTACAAATTTGTAGAATATACTCAGAAAGTTTAATCACAAGGGTTCAGATACCATAGATATGGCAGAAATTGTCATATAATAACATTTCTTGTAAGCCTGATGTGAACAGTCTATGCTATTCTTTCAGAGTAAGACCTCAAGACTGTTGTTTATTGACAAGTTTAGAATGTTCCTGAAAGAAAACTCTGGTTCGACACGGGTAAATATATTTCCATTTTGCATCCTAATCAATTGGCATTATATTCTTGAGCAATTTGTACCAAATTTTACTTACCGGTAATCTTTAGTTTTAGATTTAATACATTGTCTCCATTATTTACAGCATGTTCATTAAAAGAGATGGCAGACTCTGATGTTCATGATATGAAATAATTCTTAACATTTCCTTAGAGTGGAATATGTTTGCATCTTCTCTTGCTTTTCCTCAATTGACTGCAATTCATGCCCTGGTAATTGTTTACAATTAAACCTTTTGGAGATAAAACCAGATACCCAGAAAACCATTATGTATTTAATTTTCATTTGTGCCCTGAAACCTTTCAGTCGATTGATCTGAAACTACCGGTATACACATGTCTTCTACACATATTGAAGATGTGCACCTTGGTGTTTTTATGCCGAAAAAACATTTTTAACAAAAATATCGCCTTTTTATCTTAGCCATTTTTAGCGCACCTGCCGAAGGAAGAAGTGCTTATGGCATACCCTCGGTGTTGTAGGCGTCTGTCTGTCCGTCTGTCTGTCCGTCTGTCTTCAAAAATTATAATGGCCTATATTTTCTGTTTCCTTGCTTGGATTTGCTTCATATTTCACACTCGCATTGCTCCAAGGGTCCTCTACTGCACTGTGGCAAATCCACGTCCATGCCGCCATCTCGAAACCTTAATGCTCGGACGCTCGGGTTAATGGCCTATATTTTCTGTTTCCTTGCTTGGATTTGCTTCATATTTCACACACGCATTGCTCCAAGGGTCCTCTACTGCACTGTGGCAAATCCACGTCTGTGCCGCCCCTTCTAAGCCCATGGTCAAGGTCACATACTTTGTGCATCTCGAAACCTTAATGCTCGGACGCTCGGGTAAATGGCCTATATTTTCTGTTTCCTTGCTTGGATTTGCTTGATATTTCACACACGCAATTGCTCCAAAGGGTTCCTCTACTGTGCTTGGGGTGGCCAAATCCACGTCCATGCCGCCTCTTCTTTTAAAGGCCCATGGTCAAGGTCACACATACATTTGATGGCATTCTCGAAATAACCTTAAACGCTCGGTACGCTCGGGAAATGGGTTATGGCCTATATTTTCCTGTTTCCTTGGCTTGGATTTGCTTTATATTTCACAAAATCACGCATTTGCTTCCAAGGGTCCTCTAACTGCGCTGTGGCCAAATATCCACGTCCATGCTGCCCCTTGCTTTAAGCCCGATGGGTCCAAGGTCCACATAACTTTGTGTTGTCTGACCTCTCTCAAAAACCTTAACGCTCGGTACGCTCGGGTAAATGGCCTATATTTTATTCTGTTTCCATTGCTTGGATTTTTGCTTCATATTTCACACATCGGCATTGCTCAAAGGGTCCTCTACTGCGCTGTGGCAAATCCAATCCCGTGTGTGCTGGCCCCTTCTAAGCCCACCAGGGTCAAGGTCACATTTACTTTGTTGCAATCTCAAAACCTTAATCGCTCGGGACGCTCGGGTGGTAAATGGCCTTATATTTTCTGTTTCCTTGCTTTGGATTTGGCTTACAATTTCTTTCACACGACCGCATTTGCTCCAAGGGTCCTCTTACCATCTGCTAAGCCCAGGGTCAAGGTCAAATATACATTTGTGCATTCTCGAAACCTTTAAACGCTCGGACGCTGCGGGTTAAATTGGCCCTTTTTTTTTATATTTTCTGTTTCCTTGCATTGGATTTGGCTTCATATTTCACACCAGCATTGCTACAAGGGTCCTCTACCTCTAGCTAATGCCCAGGGTTCAATGGGTCAAATTACTTTGTGCATCTCGAAAACCTTATCGCTTCGGACGCTCGGGTTAAATATGGCCTTATTTTCTTTGTGTTTCCTTGCTTGGATTTGGCTTTCATTATTTCATACACGCCTTGCTCCAAGGGTCCTCTACTACGCTGTGGCCAAATTTCCACGTCCATTGCCAGCCTCTTCTTTAAATGACCATGGTCAAAGGTTCACATACTTTGTGCATCTCAAAACCTTATTAACGGCCTCGGGACGCTCGGGTAAATGGACCTATATTTTCTTGTTTCCCTTGCTTTGGGATTTGCTTCATATTTCACACACGCATTCGCTCAAAGGGTCCATCTACTCGCGCTTGTGGCGATAAATTCCACATGTCGTGCTGCCCCTTCTAATGCCTGGGGTCAAGGTCACATACTTGTTTGTGGCATCTCGAAACCTTAATCGCTCGGTTGCGCTTCGGGTAAATGGCTATATTTTCCTTGTTTTGTTTCCTTGCTTGGATTTTGCTTCATTATTTCACACATCGCATTGCTCAATGGGTCCTCTACTGCAGCTGTGGGGCAAAATCCCAACCGTTGCGTGCTCGACCCTTCTAAGCCCAGGGTCAAGGTCACATTACTTTGTGACATTCTCAAAAACCTTAACGCTCGGACGCTCGGGTAAATTGGCCTATTATTTTCTGTTTTCCTTGCTTGGAATTTGCTTCATTACTTTCACACACAGCATTCGCCCTCAAGGGTCCTCTTACCTCTGCTAAGCCCAGGGTCTAAGGGTCAAATACTTTGTGGCATCTCCGAAACCTTAACGCTCGGACAGCTCGGGGTAAATGGGCCTATAGTTTTCTGTTTCCTTGCTTGGATTTGCTTCTTATTTCACACTCGCATTTGCTTCCAAGGGTCCTCTTACTGCGCGTGTGGCTAAAATCCAGTCCATGACCGCATTCTTCTTTAAATGCCACATGGGTCAAGGTCAAACATACTTTGTGCAATCTCAAAACCTTAAACGCTCGGAAGCTCGGGTAAATGGCCTATATTTTCTGGTTTCCCTTGCTTGGATTTGCTTCATTTTTCTTCACCACACGCATTTGCTCAAAGGGTCCTCTTACTGCGCTGTGGCAAATCCACGTGCGTGCCTGGCCATTGCTAAGCCAGGGTCAAGGTCACTTATTTCTTTGTGCCATTCTCAAAACCTTAACGCTCGGAACGACTCGGGTAAATGGCCTATATTTTCTGTTTACCTTGCTTGGAGTTTGCTTTCATATTTCTCCATACACGGGGCATTGCTCCAAGGGTCCTCTACCTCTGCTAAGCCCAGGGTCCTAGGTTCAAATAACTTTGTGCATCTCCGAAACCTTAACGCTCTGGACGCGTCGGGTAAATGGCCTCCTATTTTTATTTTCTGTTTCCTTGCGTTGGATTTTGCTTTACATATTTCACACACGCATTCGCTCCAATGGGTCCTCTTACTGCGGCTGTGGCAAAATACCACACGTCCATGCCGACCTCTTCTTTTAATAAGGCCCATAAGGTCAATTCGGTTACCAATTACTTTGTAGCATCTCAAAACCTTAAAACGCTCGGTCGCTCGGGTGTAAATATGGGCCTTTTTTTTATATTTTTTCTGTTTTCCTTGCGTTGGATTTGCTTCATTTTAATTTCAAACACACGCATTGCTCAAAAGGGGTCCTCTACTGCGCTGTGGCAAATCCACGTGCGTGCTGCCCCTTCCCTTAATAAGCCCAGGGTTCTAGGTCAAACATACTTTGTGCATCTCGAAACCTTAAGCTTAACGGGGTCGGACGGCTCGGGTAAAATGGGCTATATTTTCTGGTTTCCTTGTGCTTGGAGTTTGCTTCATTATTTCACACAACGCATTGCTCCAAGGGGTCCTCTACTGCGCTTGTGGCCAAATCCCACGTGGCGTGCTGGCCCCATTCTAAGCCCAGGGTCAAGGTCACATACTTTGTGCCATCCCTCTAAAACCTTAACGCTCGGGACAGCTCGGGGTAAAATGGCCTTTATTTTATTTTCTGTTTTCCTTGCTTGGTATTTGCATTCATATTTCACACTCGCATTGCTCCTCAAGGGGTCCTCTACCTCGTGCTAAGGCCCAGGGCGTCTACGGTCAAATATAATTTGGTGCATCTCGAAATCCTTAATCGCTCGGGGGACGCTCGTTGTTGAAATCGGCCTATTTTTTATTTTCTGTTTTCCTTGCTTGGATTTGACTTCATATTTCAACTCACGGCATTGCTCCCACCTTGGGTCCTCTTACTGCGGGCATGTGGCAAATCCACGTCATGCCGGACCTCTTCTTTGTAAAGCCCATTGGGTCAATGGTCACATGCTTTGTGCATTGCTCAAATCCCGTTAACCGCTCGGTTTCGCTTCGGGTAAAACTGGCCTATTTGTTTTCTGTTTGCCATTGCTTGGAGTTTGCTTTGAATATTTCCACACTGCAATTGGCTCAAAAGGGGTTCTTTGCTGGGCTGGTAGGCAAATACCCACGTGGCGTGTGCCCCTTCTAAGCCCAGGCGGTTCAAGGTCACAATACTTTGGTGACAATCTCGAATACCTTAATCGCTCGGGGACGCTCGGGTAAATGGCCTTTATTTTATTTTCTGTTTTCCTTGCTTGGATTTGCTTTCATTTTTTCATTTTCATCAACGCATTGCTCCAAAGGGTTCCATCTACCTACTGCTAAGCCAGGGGTTAAAGGTGTAAATATACTTTGTGCCATCTCGAAAACTTCTTAACGCTCGGAATGCTCGGGTAAATTGGGCCTATTTTTTCTGTTTTGTTGCCTTGCTTGGATTTGCTTCAATTATTTCACTCAACGCATTTGCTCCAAAGGGGTCCTCTTACTGCGCTGGTGGCCAAATCCTCGTGGCGTGGTGCCCCTTGCCCCTTTAAGCCCGCCCAGGGTCAAGGTTCACATTACTTTATTGTTGCTTAATCTCGAAAATTACCTCTAAACGGTCTGGGCTCGGGATAAATGGCCTTTCTTTTATTTTCTGTTTCCTTGCTTTGGATTTGCTTTCATCAATTTCTTTACCACACGCCATTGCTCAAAAGGGTCCTTAACTGCGCGTATGTGGCAAATAATCCTCGGTGCGTGCTGGCCCCACTTCTTTAAGCCCAGGGTCCAATAGGTCACATTACTTTGTGTGATCTCTAAAACCCTTAACGCTCGGACGCTCGGGTAAATAATGGCCTATTATTTTCTGTTTCCCTTGCTTGGATTTGCTTCATATTTCACATCAAGCCATTGTTCCTCCAAGGGTCCTCTTACCTCTGCTATGCCCAGGGTCAAGGTCAAATTACTTTGTGGAACTGCTCGAAACCACCTTTAAACGCTCGGACGCTCGGGTAAATGGACCTATTAATTTTTTTGGCTTTGTTTCCTTGCTTGGATTTAGCTTCATATTTCATTTTCACACCGCATTGCTCCAAATGGGTTCCTCTACTTGTGCTGTGGCAAACAATCCTCGTCCCATGCCGCCTCTTCTTTTAAATGCCCATGGTCAAGGTCACATACTTTGTGTGCATCTCAAAACCTTAACGCTCGGCACGCTCGGGTAAATGGCCTATATTTTCTGTTTCCTTGCTTGGATTTGCTTGCATATTTCTCACCACGCATTTGCTTCAAAGGGTTACCTCTACTTTGCGCTGTGGCCAAATCTACGTGCGTTGCTGCCCCTTCTTAAGCCCAGGGAGTCTAAGGTCAAACATACTTTGTGCATCTCGAAAACCTTAACGCTCGGTAACACGCTCGGGTTTAAATGGCCTTTATTTTCTTTTCTGTTTCCTTGCTTTAGATTTGCACTTCATTTATTTCACACAACGCATTGCTCAAAAGGGGTTCCTCTAACTGCCGCTGTTGGCAAAAATTCCACGTGGCGTTGCTGGCCCCTTCTAATGACCCGATGGGTTCAATGGTCAAACATACTTTGTGCAATTCTCAAAATCCTTAACGCTCGGGTTCAGCCTCGGGTGGTAAAAATAGGACCTTTATTTTCTGTTTCCTTGCTTTGGATTTTGCTTTCATTATTTCTCAACACGCATTTGCTCCTAATGGGGTCCTCTACCTCTGCTAATAGCCCAGGGTCAAGGTCAAATTTACTTTGTGCATCTCGAAAACCTTTAACGCTCGGACGACTCGGGTTTATTGGGCCTATCCTTTTTTTCTGGTTTTCCTTGCTTGGATTTGGCTTCATATTTCACAATACGCATTGCTCCCTATGGTCCTTCTACTCGGCTGTGGCAAAATCCACGTCCATGCCGCCTCTTCTTTAAAGGCCCATGGTCAAGGGTCTACATACTTTGGGCATGCTTCCCAAAAAACCATTGAAACGCTCGGTAACGGCTCGGGTAAAATGGCTATATTTTTCTGTTTCCGTTTGCTTGGATTTTTTCGCTTCATTTTTATTTCATACACAAGCATTGCTCAAATAAGGGTCCTCTACTGCGCTGTGGCAAATCCACGTGCGTGCTGCCCCTTTCTAATGGCCCACGGGGTTCAAGGTCAACATACTTTGTGCCATTCTCTAAACCATTAAACGCTCTGGGACGCTCGGGTAAATGGCCTATTTTTCTTTTGTGTTTCCTTGGGCTTGGTATTTGCTTGCATTCTTTTTTCCACACAACGGCATTGGCTCCAAGGGTCCTCTACCTCTGCTAATGCCCAGGGTTACAAGGTTCAAATACTTTGTGCATCCTCGCCTCCAAACCTTAACGCTCGGACTGCTCGGGGGTAAATGGCATTATTTTTCTTTTGTTTCCTTGCTTGGATTTGTCTTCATATTTCACACACGCATTGCTCCAAAGGGTCCTCTACTGCACTGTGGCAAAATCCACGTCCATGCCGCCACTTCTTTAAAGCCCATGGTCAAGGTCACATTTTTACTTTGTGCATTTCTCAAAAACCACTTAACGGGGGCTCGGACGCTCGGGTAAAATGGCCTAAATTTTATTTTTCTGTTTCATTGCTTGGGATTCTTGCTTCAATTATTTTCACACACGCATTGCTCCAAGGGTCCTTAACCTCTGCTAAAGCCCTAGGGTCAAGGTCAAATACTTTGTGCTGACTCGGGTTCCTTAACGCTCGGGAAGCTTCGGGTAGGGTTAAATGGCATTTATTTTATTTTCTGTTTCCTTGGCTTGTTGGATTTGCTTCATTATTTTCACACACGCATTTGCTACCAAGGGTCCTCTACTGTGCTGGTGGCAAATCCACGGTCCATTGCCGACCTCTTCTTTAAAGCCCATGGTCAAGGTCACCATAACTTTGTGCATCTAAAACCGCTTAAATCGGCCTCGGAACGCTCGGGTAAATGGCCTATATTTTTCTGTTTCACTTGCTTGGATTTTTGCTTCATATTTCACAACACGCATTTGCTCAAATAGGGTTCCATCTACTGCGCTGTGGCCAAATCTTACGTTGCGTGGGCTGCCCCTTCTAAGCCCAGGGTCAAGGGTCTACATTTTACTTTGTGCATTCTCGTAAACCTTAACGCTCGGTTAACGCTCGGGTAAAAATGGCCTATTTTTTATTTACTGTTTCCTTGCTTTCGATTTGTGCTTCATTATTTTCACACCTCACGCAATTTGCTCAAAGGGTCCTCTATAAGCGCTGGGTGCAAATTCCTCACGTTGCGTGCTGCCCTTTCCCCATTACTAAGCCCAGGGTCAAGGGTCAACATACTTTGGGTGCATTCTCAAAAACCTTAACGCTTAAACGCTGGACGCTCGGGTAAATGGTGCCTTATATTTTTTGTTTCCTTGCTTGGATTTTGCTTCATAGTTTCACACTACGCATTCATTGCTCCAATGGGTCCCTCTACCTTCTGCTAATGCCCAGGGTCAAGGAGTCAAATAATCTTTTCTTTGTGCATCTCGTAAACCGTTAACGCTCGGTACGCTCGGGTTAAAATATGGCCTAATATTTTCTGTTTTCCTTTGCTTGGATTTGTTGCTTCATTAATTTTTCACACACGCATTTGCTTCCCATGGTCCTCTACTTGCGCTGTGGCAAATCCACCGTCCATGCCCCTCCTTTCTTTTAAAGGACCCATGGTCTCAAGGGTCCACATTACTTTGTGCATCTCAAAACCTTTAACGGCTCGGACGCTCGGGTAAATGGCCTGGCCTATTTTCTTTTTGTTTCCTTGCTTGGATTTGCTTCATATTTCACACCTACGCAATTGCTCAAAGGGTCCTCTTACTGCGCTGTTGGCAAATCCCACGTTGCGTGCTGCCCCTTCTAATAAGCCCACGGGTCAAAAGGTACCCACTACTTTGTGCATCTCGAAACTTTGAACGCTCGGACGACTCAGGGCCGGTAAATGGCCTTATATTTTTCTGTTTCCTTGCTTGGATTTGCTTCATATTTCTCACACACGCATTGCTCCAAGGGTCCTTCTACATCTGCTAAGCCCAGGGTTCAAGGTCAAAATACTTTGTGCAATCTCGAAACCTTCAACGCTCGGCTTTGCTCGGGTAAATGGCCATATATTTTCGGTTTCCTTGCTTGGATGGTATTTGCTTTCATATTTCACACAACGCATTGCTCCAAGGGTCCTCTACTGCAGGTGGCTGGAAAATCCCCACGTTCCATTGCCGCCACTTCTTTTAAATGGACCTATGGTCAATGGTCACATTACTTTGTGCAATCTCAAAACCTTAACGCTCGGTACGGATCAAGGGGTTAAAATGGCCTTTATTTTCTTTTTGTTTTCCTTTGGTTGGATTTTGCTTCATTAATTTCACACAACGCATTGCTCCAACAAGGGTCCTCTACCTCTGCTTAAGCCCTTTTTTATAATACCCTGGGTTCAAGGTCAAATTACTTTGGGTGACATTCTCGAAACCTTAACGCTCGGACGCTCGGGTTAAATCGGCCTATATTTTCTGTTTCCTTGCTTGGATTTGCTTCAATATTTTCACTCACGCATTTGCTCCAAGGGTCCTTCTGCGCTGCTTTCTTCCTTTTCTTTTTCTTTTTGTTTCTTTTTAGGGCAAATAATCCCAGGTCCATTGCCGCCCATTTTCTTTTAAAGCCCCATGGTCCAAGGTTCACATTACTTTGTGCATCTCAAAAATACTTCCTTAACGCTCGGAACGCTGGCGGGTAAATTGGCCTATTTTTTATTTTCTGGTTTCCTTGCTTTGGATTTGCTTGCATAATTTCACACAACGCATTTTGCGTTTCAAAGGGACCTCTTTGCTGCTCTGTGGGCAAATGCCACGGTGCGGGTGCTGCCCCTTCTAATGCCCAGGGTGCGTAAAGGTCACATACTTTGTGCATCTCTGAAACCTTAACGCTCGGACGGCTCGGGAGTTAAATGGCCTATATTTTCTGTTTCCTTGCTTGGATTTATTTGCTTTCTCTATTTTCAAACCACACGCATTTGCTCAAAAGGGTCCTCTACTGCGCTTGGTGGCAAATCCCACGTGCGTGCTGCCCCTTCTAAGCCCAGGGTTCCAAGGTCACATAACTTTGTGTGCATCTCAAAAAGTTAACCTTAACGCTCGGGGTAACGCTCGGGTAAATGGCCTATATTTTCTGTTTCCTTGGCTTGGGATTTGCTTCATTTTTTATTTCACACACGCTATTGCTTCCAAGGGTCCTTCTTACCTCTGCTAAGCCCACAGGGTCTAAGGTCAAATTACTTTGGTGCATTCTAAAACCGAATACCATTAACGCTCGGTACGCTCGGGGTAAACTGGCCTATATTTTCTGGTTTACTTGCTTGGGATTTTGCTTCTTATTTCATTTCACCCACGCATTCTGTCCCATGGTCCTTACTGCTGCCTTGTGGCAAATATCCCACCGTCCATGCCGCCTCTTCTTTAAAGCCATGGTCAATGGTCACATACCTTTGTGCATCTCAAAATAACCTTAACGCTCGGTCGCTCGGGTTTCGGGGTAAATGGCCCTATATTTTCTTCTGGTTTCCTTGCCTTGGATTTTGCATCATATTTCACACACGCATTGCTCAAAATAGGGTCCTCCTACTACGGCGGCTGTGGCCAAAATCCCGACGTTGCGTGCTGCCCCGTTTCCTATTTAAGCCCTGGGTCTAAGGTCAAATAGTTTGTGCATCTCGAAACCGTTAACGCTCGGTTTACGGCTCGGGTATAATGGCCTATATTTTATCTGTTTTCCTTGCTTGGGATTTGCGTTTCATATTTCACACTCGCATTGCTCCCAAGGGTCCTCTTACCTCTGCTAATGCCCAAGGGTTCAAGGTTCAAATACGTTTGTGCATTTCCTCGAAACCTTAATCGCTCGGATGCTCAGGGTAAATATGGCCTTTATTTTATTTTCTGTTTCCACTTAGCTTGGATTTTGCTTCATATTTGTCACAACGCATTGCTCCAAGGGGGCGGTCCTTCTAAACTGCACTGTGGGCAAACTCCAACGGTCCCATGCCGCCTCTTCTTTCTTTAAAAGGCCCATGGTCAACGGTCACCATTAATCTTTGTGCATCTCAAAACCTTAACGCTCGGTCGCTCGGGGTTTAAATTGGCACTATATTTTCTGTTTACCTTGCTTGGGATTTTGCTTCATATTTCACAACACGCATTGCTCCAAAAGGGTCCTCCTACTTGCGCTGTGGCAAATCCACGTCCATGCCGCCTCTTCTTTTTAAAGCCCTATGGTCAAGGTAACACTACTTTGTGGCATCTAAAAACAAAAAACCTTAACGCTCGGACGCTCGGGTAAAATGGACCTATATTTTTCTGTTTCCATTGCTTTGATTTGCTTCATTTTTATTTCTACACAAGCATTGCTCTAAAAGGGGGGGGTCCTCTACTGCGCTTGTGGCCTAATTCCACGTGCGTGCATGCCCCTTTAAGTTCTAAGCCCAGGGTCAATGGTCAATATCCTTTGTGCATCTCAAAACCTTAATCGCTCGGACGCTCGGGTAAATTGGCCACTATATTTTCTTTTTGTTTCCTTGCTTGGATTTGTTGCTTCATATTTCACATCAACGCTCAGTGCTCCAATAGGGTCCTCTACTTGCGCTGTGGCAAATTCCCACGTGGGGTTGCGTTGCTGACCCTTCCTAAGCCCAGGGGTCTAAGGTCACATTACTTTGTGCTTCTTCCTAAAACCTTAACGACCTCGGTACAGCTCGGGTAAATGGACCTATATTTTCTGTTTCACTTGCTTGGATTTCGGCATTCAATATTTCAACACAAGCATTTGCTCCAAGGGATCCTCTAACCTTCTGCTTAAGCCCTGGGTCCAAGGTCAAATAAATCTTTTGTGCATCTCGTAAACCATTAACCGCTCGGACGCGTCGGGTTAAATGGGCCTATATTTTTCTGTTTCCTTGCATTGGAGTTGGCTTCATTATTTCTCACACGGCATTGGCTCCAAGGGGTACCTTCTTTTTACTGTGCTTGGTTGGCAAAATCCTCGTCACCATGCAGCCATTCTTCTTTAAATAGGGCCAATGGTCAATAGGTCACTTATCTTTGTGCATCTTCAAAAACCTTAACGCTCGGACTAGCGTCGGGTTAAATGGCCTATATTTTCTTCTGTTTACCTTGCGTTGGATTTGCTTCATATTTCACAACACGCATTGACTCTAACGGGTTCCTCTACTGCGCTGTGGCAACAAATCCTCCGTGCGTGCTTTGCCCCTTCTAAAGCCCAAGGGGTCGAAGGTCACATTAACTTTGTGCCATCTCGGAAACCTTATACGCTCGGGTACGCCTCGGGTAAATGGCCTATATTTTCTTTTTGTTTTTCCTTGGGCATTGGATTTTTTCTTCATATTTCCACACACGCATTGCTCAAAGGGTCCTTCTACCTCTGCTTTTAAGCCCAGGGTCAAGGTCAAACATACTTTTTGTGCCAATCTCGAAACCTTAAAAACGCTCGGATGCTCGGGTAAATGGGCCTATATTTTTCTGTTTTGTCCTTGGCTTGGATTTTGCTTCATATTTCACACACGCATTGCTACCAAGGGTTCCTCTACTGCACTGTGGGGCAAATCTCACGTCCATGCCGACCTTTTCATTTCTTTAAAGGGCCCGCATGGTCAAGGGTCAACATTAACTTTGTGCATCTCTAAAACCTTAACGCTCGGTCGCTCGGGGTAAATGGCCTTATTTTCTTTTCCAGTTTCCTTGTTGGATTTGGCTTTGCTCATATTTCACACACGCGTTGCCTCCAAGGGTTTTCCTTCTATCTGCGCTGTGGCAAAATCCAACGTCCATTGCCGCCTACTTCTTTAAAATAAGCCCATGGTCAAGGTCACATACTTTATGTGCATTCTCAAAAACCTTAACGCTCGGAACGCTCGGGTAATATGGCCTTTTCTTTTTATTTCTTGTTTCCTTGCTTGGGATTTTTCATTCATTATTTCCACCACTACGCAATTGAAATCTGTAAAGGGTCCATCTACCTCTGCTAAGCCCAAGGGGTTCAAGGTCAAATATAATTTGTGCATCTCGAAACCCTTTAACGCTCGGATTGCTCGGGTTAAATGGCCTATATTTTCTGTTTCCATTGCTTGGAATTTGCTTTCATATTTCACACACGCAATTGCTCCAAATGGGTCCTGCTACTGTGCTGTGGCAAATCCCCGTCCATGCCGCACTCCTGACTTTAAAGCCCTGGTCCAAAGGTCCACCATACTTTGTTTGCAAATCCCTCAAAACTTAACGGCTCGGGCGGCTCGGGTAAATGGCCTATATTTTTGTTGCCTTGCTTGGAGTTGCTTCAAATATTTCACACTTCGCTCAATTGCTCTAAAGGGTACTTCTAATGGCGCACTGTGGCAAATTCTCGGGTGCGTTGCTGGCCCTTCCGTTAGCCCAGGGGATCAAGGTTTTCTACATTTCTTTGTTTGATCTCAAAACACCTTCAACGCTTCGGTCGCGCGGGTAAAATTTGGCCTTATATTTGTTCTGTTTCCTTGCTTGGATGTGACTTTCTTATTTCACACAAGCCATTTGCTTCAAATAGGGTCCATCTACTGCGCTGTGGAAATATCCAACCGTGCGTGCTGGCCCCACTTTCTAAGACCCCCAGGGTCAAGGGTCAACTATTTGGTTGCATCTCAAAACCTGAACGCTTCGGACGCCTGGGTAAAATGCATATATTTTTCTGTGTCCTTGAAAATTGGATTTGCCGTTCAATATTTATCACACGCATTGCGGACCAGGGTCCTCGGGTTACTGGCCGCTTGTGGCATTTTTATCACACGTGCGTTTTGCCTTGTGCCCCATTCTAAGGACTTTGGGTCTTAGGTCACATTAGTTTGTGCATCTCAAACCTTACGCTCGGATTGTCTCAAAGGGTTAACCTTGGGGCCTATAGTTTCTTGTTCCTGCTTGGATTTGGCTTCTTTTTTTCCACACACGCATCTGAGCCATGGGTCCTCTATCTGATGCTTAAGCCCACAGGGTCTAGGTCTTAATTCTTTGTGCCCATCTCGGGAAACCTTTAACGCTCGGAACGGCTCGGGTAAATGGCCTATATTTTCTGTTTCCTTGCTTGGTTTTTGCTCTATTTCAAACACACGCATTGCCTCAAGGGTCCTCTAACTGTGCTGTGGCAAATTCCTCCGTCCATGCCGGCCTTAAATTCTTTAAAGGCCCTGGGTCAAGGTCACATTTACTTTGTTTGCCATATCAAAACCTTATACGCTTCGGATTTGCTTCGGGTTAATTTGGCCTTATTTTCCTGTTTCCTTGCTTGGATTTGCTTAATATTTCACAAACGCATTTGCTCAAAGGGGTCCTCTACTGCGCTGTGGCAAATCCTCGTGCGTGCTGCCCCTTCTAAGCCCAGGGTCAAGGTTCACATTACTTTTGTGCAATCTCCGAAACCTTAAACGCTCGGACGCTCGGGTAAATATGGGCCTATATTTTCTGTTTCCTTCTGCTTGGGATTTGCTTTCATATTTTCCTAATCAACGCATTGCTTCAAAGGGTCCTTCTACCTGCGGCTGTGGGCAAATACAAGTGGTGATGGGCCCCTTCTAAGGCCCATGGTAAAGGTCACTTAATTTGGTGGCATTCGAAAACCTTCATTTAACGCTCGGGACGCTCGGGTTAAATTTGGCCATTTATAAAAATTTTCTGTTTCCATTGCCTTGGATTTGCTTCATATTTGCACACCACGGCATTGCTCCAAACGGGTCCTCGTACTGTGCGTGTGGCAAATCCACGTGATGCCTGCTCCTTCTTAAGCAAAGGGTCCATGGTACAAGGTCACTTTGTTTGTGCATTCTCAAAATCCTTAAAACGCTTCGGACGCTCGGGTAAATTGGTAAAATTTTTTGGCCTTATATTTTCTGGTTTCCTTGCTTGGGATTTTGTGCTTCATATTTCACACACACGCATTTGCTCCAAAGGGTGGGTCTACCTATGCTTAAGCCTGGGTCAAGGTCCAAATACTTGGTGGATTCTCGAATCCTTAACGCTCGGACGCTCGGGTAAATTGGCCTATATTTTTCGTTTCCTTGCCCCTTGGATTTGCTTTCAATATTTCCACACAAGATTGCCCTCCAGGGTCCTAATACTGGCGCTGTGGCTCAAATCCAACGTCCATTTGCCGACTCTTCTTTAAAGGGCTGGTCAAGGTTACATACTTGTGAATCCTTCAAAACCTTATAACGGCTCGGTCGCTCGGGGTTAAATATTGGCCATTTATTTTTTCCTGTTTCACTTGCTTGGATTTATTGCTTTCATATTTCCAAACACGCGAATTGCTCAAATGGGTTTCTCTACTGCGCTGGTTGGCAAATCTCCACGTGCGTTGCTGCCCCTTCTAAGCCCTATAGGGTCAAAGGGTCAACATACTTTGGTGGCATTCTAGAAAACCTTAAAATCCTTCGGAACGCTCGGGTAAAATGGCCTATTTTATTTTCTGGGTTTTCTTGCTTGGATTGGTTCATATTTTCTCACACGCATTTTGCTCAAAGGGTTTGCCATTCTTCTGCCTTGGTGCTAATTTCACTAGTGCGTTGACTGAAACCTTCTAATTTTGCACAGGGGTATAGGTCACTTCTTTGTGCATTCTCAAAACCTTTAACGCTCGGAAACGGGATCCGTGTAAATGGCTCTAATATGTTCGGTTTCCTTGCTTGGATTTGCTTCAAATATTTCCACACCACGCATTGCTCATCGGGGTCCTGCCCCTTTTAAGATCCCCTGGGCTAAGCCCAAGGGTCAAGGTTCAAATGACTTTTTGGCATCTCGAAACCTTTAACGCTCGGGGGGACGCTCGGGGTAAATGGCCATATATTTTCTGTTTCCTTGCCTTGGGATTTGCTTACATATTTCACACACGCATTTGCTCCCAAGGGTCCTCTACCTGCGCTGTGGCTAATCCACTTCCATGGGCCGCTTACGTCTCTTTAATAAGGCCAATGGTCAAAGGTCACTTTAATTTGGTGCATCTTCGAAAACCTTAACGCTCGGGACGCTCGGGGTAAATGGCCTATTTTTTCTGTTTCCTTGCGTGGATTTGCTTCTTATTTTCACACACGCTTTGGTTTCCAAAAGGGTTCCTCTACTGCGCTTGGTGGGGAAATTCCACGTGGTGCTTGCCCCTTCTAAGCCCAGGGTCAAGGTTTCCATCATATTTGTGATCTCGCACCTTAACGCTCCCGGAACGGGCTCCGGGTTAATGGACTATTATTTTTGTTTCTTGCTTGGATTTTGGCTTCAAAGTTCCACACCGCATTTGCCTCCAAGGGTCCTTCTACTGCCACTGTGGCCAAATTTCCACGTCCATGCCGACCTCTTCTTTAAAGCCCAATGGTCGAAGGTCACATACTTTGTGCATCTACAAAACCTTAACGACTCGGGAAGCGTCGGGTAAATGGGGCCTATTTATTTTCTGTTTCCTTTGCTTGGATTTTCTTGCTTCATCATTTCACACACGCATTGCATCAAAGGGTCCCTCTACTGCGCGGGTGTGGCAAATCCTAAGGGTGCGTGCTGCCCCTTTTCTAATGCCCAGGGTCAAGGTCACATACTTTGTGCATCATCGGTAAACCTTAACGCTCGGAACGCTCCTGGGTAAATTGGCCTCTATTTTTTCTGTTTTACCTTGCTTTGGGATTTGCTTCATATTTACACCAACTAGCCCATTGCTCAAATAAGGGTCCTCTACTGGCGCTTGTGGCAAAACAATTCCACGTGCGTGCTGCCCCTTCTTAAGCCCAGGGTTCATAAGGTCCCAATTCACTTTGGGTGCATCTCAAAACCTTATACGGCTCGGGACGCTCCGGGAATTGGGCCTATTTTTTCTTTGTTTCTTGCTTGGATTTGGCTTGCATTATTTCACACACGCAAAATTGCCGCCAAGGGCCTTAACTATGCTAAGCCCAGGGGTTCAAGGTCAATTACTTTGTGTAAATCTCGAATCCTTAACGCTCGGACGCTAAAGGGTATAAATGGCCCTATATTTTCTGTTTCCTTGCGTTGGTTTTAGCTTTCAAATATTTCACACACGCATTGCATCCAATGGGTCCTCTACCTCTGCTAATGGGCCCTGGGTCAATGGTCAAATATACGTTGTGCAATCTCGAAAACCTTAACGCTCGGGACGCTCGGGTGTAAATTGGCCTATCTTTTCTGTTTCCATTTGCCTTGGATTTGCTTCATATTTCCACACACCGCTTTGCTCCATTGGTCTCCCCTATGGGTGCCTGTGGAAATTCCACGTTCCATGCCGCCTCTTTCTTTTAAAGCCCATGGTCATGGTCACATACTTTGTGGGCAAATCCTCAAAACCTTAACGCTCCGGATGATCGGGTAAATGGCCTTAATTTCTTGTTTCTTTGCTTGGAAAATTTGCCCTTAATATTTCACACACGGCATTCAATGGGTCCTCTACTGCGAATGTGGCAAATCACGTTTGCGTGCTGCCCCTTCTATAGGCCAGGTAATAGGTCCAAAACCTTAACTTGTGCATCTAGGAATAACCTTAACGCTCGGGAGATCGTGTAAATCGGCCTATATTTTCTGTTTTCCTTGCTTGGATTTAGCTTCATATTTCCACACACGGCATTGGCTCAAAAGGGGGGGGTTCCCTACTAAACTGCGCCTGTGGCAAATCCCACGTGCGTGCTGCCCATTCTATGACCAGGGTCAAGGTCTCATACTTTGGTGCCATTCTCGAAAAACCTTAACGCTCGGTACGCTCGGGTAAATGGTCCTATATTTTTCTGTTTCCTTTGCTTGGATTTTGCTTCATATTTAACTCTCACGCATTGCTCCATAGGGTGTACCTCTTCATCTGATAAGCACTGGGTCAAGGTCCAAATACCTTTGTGGCAATCTCGAATACCTTTAACGCTAAGAACCGCCTCGGGTTAAAATGGAGCTTTAAATATTTTTGTTTCCTTGCTTGGATTTGGTTATATTTTCCAACACGGCCATTGCTCCAATGGTCTCTACTGAGCTTTTGTGGCAGATCCCACGTCAAAATTGCAGGCCTTAACTCTTTAAAGCCCATGGTCAAGGTCACATACTTTGTGCATTCTCAAAACCTTAAACGGCCTTCGGACGCTCGGGTTTAAATGGACCTATCATTTTTCTGATTTACCTTGCTTGGAATTTTGCTTTTAATTTTATTTCACAACTACGCATTTGCTTCCAAAGGGTCCATATACTGCGCTGTGGCAAA
Organism: Conchocele bisecta; assembly: GCA_029237695.1. NCBI lineage: Eukaryota > Metazoa > Mollusca > Bivalvia > Lucinida > Thyasiridae > Conchocele > Conchocele bisecta. The sequence goes on along the minus strand of CM055266.1, from coordinate 138,478,294 downwards.
TCCATGTGCGTGCTGCCCCTTACTAAGCCCAGGGGTCGAAGGTCACATTACTTTGTGCATTCATCGAAACCTTCAATGCTCGGACGCTCGGGTAAATGGGCCTTCCTATGTTTTCTGTTTCTGCCTTGCTTGGATTGCTTTGCTTAATTTTTATTTCACACACTGCATTGCTCAAGGGTTGGGTCCTTAACATTAGGCGGTTGGTGGCAAAATCACTGTGCGTGCTTGCCCCTTTCTAAGCCCAGGGTCAAGGTCACATACTTTGGGTGCATTCAAAAAAAAAAACCTCTTTAAAACCACGCTTAAGGTCGCTCGGGTAAATGGCTAATTTTTTTTCTGTTTCCTTGTTGGGAAATTTGGCCTTTCTTATTTCACACCACGCATTTTGCTCCAAGGGTTTCCTCTACCTCTGGCTAAGCCCAGGGTTTCAAGGTTTCAAATGCTTGTGCATTCTTTCGAAAACCTTAACGCCGGATTGCTCCGGGTAAATGGCCTATTATTTTCTGGGTTTCCTTGGCTTGGATTTGCCTTCTTATTTAACACACGCACTTGCTCCAAGGGGCCCTCGACCTTGGGCTAAGGTAGGGCAAAGGTCAAAATGCTTTGTGCATCTCGAAACCTTAACGCTCGGGACGGCCTGCTTTTTTTTTCCTTTTTTTTTCTTTCCGGGCTTTTTTTTTTTTTTCGCTTCTTTTTTATTTGGTTTTTTTGGCCGGCTCTAGGGTTATTTTATGGCTATATTTTATGTTTTCCTTGCTTGGATTTGACTTTCATATTTCACTCACGCAATTTGCCCCTAACAAGGGTTCCTCTACCTACTGACTGTGGCCCAATCCCGGGTCCAATGGCCGACTCTTCTTTAAAGCCCATTTGGTCAAGGTCACATACTTTCGGGAATTTCCAAATTCCTTAACGGCTCGGTCGCTCGGGTTGTAAATGGTCCTATATTTTCTGTTTCCTTGCTTGGGATTTTGCTTCATTATTTACAACACGCATTGCTCAAAGGGTCCTCTACTGCGCTGTGGCAAATCCACGTGCGTTGCCTGCCCCTTCTTAAGCCCAGGGTTTCAAAGGTCCCACATACTTTGGTGCAATTCTCGGAAACCTTATCGCTCGGGACGCTCGGGTAAATGGCCTTTATTTTTTGTTTCCTTGCTTGACTTGCTTCCTTAAATATTTAACACTCGCCAATTCTCAATGGGTCCTCTACTGCGTGTGGCAAATCCACGGGGTGCGAGCTTGGCCCCTTCTAAGCCCCGGGTTTAGGTCACATACTTGGTTTGCATTTCAAAAAACCTTATCTCTCGGTCGCTTCGGGTAATTTGGTCTATTTTTTCTGTTTCCTTGCTGGATTTTGCTTAATATTTCACACAGCATTGCTCCAATGGGTCCTCTACTGAGCTGCAGCCACGTGCGTGCCCCTGGCGGCTACAGAAAAACCAGTCAAGGTCAAACCATACTTTGTGCATCTCGAAACCTTAAATCGTCTCTTGGCACGAAACATCGGGTAAAATGGCCTATATTTTCACTGTTTCCATGCAAAGGATCGTGGCTTCATTTATTTCACACACGCATTGCTCCAAAGGGTCCTCTACCTTCTGCTAACCCAGGGTCAAGGTCAAATACTTTGTGGCATCTCGAAACCTTAACGCTCGGACGCTCGGGAAATGGCCTATATTTTCTGTTTCCTTGCTTGGATGCTTCATATTTCACTACGCATTGCTCCAAGGGTCCTCTACCCTCGCAAGCCAGGGTTTCAAGGTCAAATACTGTGCATCTCGACCTTAACGCTCGGACGACACGCTTCGGATTGCTATTTCCATTCTGGGTATCTGCTGATGCTCATAAAATTACACAAACCACCATTTGCTTCAGTTGTCCTCTTACTACGCTGTGGCAAATCCACGTCCATGCCGCCTCTTCTTTAAAGCCCATGGTCAAGGTCACATACTTTGTGCATCTCAAAACCTTAACGCTCGGACGCTCGGGTAAATGGCCTATATTTTCTGTTTCCTTGCTTGGATTTGCTTCATATTTCACACACGCATTGCTCAAAGGGTCCTCTACTGCGCTGTGGCAAATCCACGTGCGTGCTGCCCCTTCTAAGCCCAGGGTCAAGGTCACATACTTTGTGCATCTCGAAACCTTAACGCTCGGACGCTCGGGTAAATGGCCTATATTTTCTGTTTCCTTGCTTGGATTTGCTTCATATTTCACACACGCATTTCTCAAAGGGTCCTCTACTGCGCTGTGGCAAATCCACGTGCGTGCTGCCCCTTCTAAGCCCAGGGTCAAGGTCACATACTTTGTGCATCTCAAAACCTTAACGCTCGGACGCTCGGGTAAATGGTCTATATTTTCTGTTTCCTTGCTTGGATTTGCTTCATATTTCACACACGCATTGCTCCAAGGGTCCTCTACCTCTGCTAAGCCCAGGGTCAAGGTCAAATACTTTGTGCATCTCGAAACCTTAACGCTCAGACGCTCGGGTAAATGGCCTATATTTTCTGTTTCCTTGCTTGGATTTGCTTCATATTTCACACACGCATTGCTCCAATGGTCCTCTACTGCGCTGTGGCAGATCCACGTCCATGCCGCCTCTTCTTTAAAGCCCATGGTCAAGGTCACATACTTTGTGCATCTCAAAACCTTAACGCTCGGACGCTCGGGTAAATGGCCTATATTTTCTGTTTCCTTGCTTGGATTTGCTTCATATTTCACACACGCATTGCTCAAAGGGTCCTCTACTGCGCTGTGGCAAATCCACGTGCGTGCTGCCCCTTCTAAGCCCAGGGTCAAGGTCACATACTTTGTGCATCTCGAAACCTTAACGCTCGGACGCTCGGGTAAATGGCCTATATTTTCTGTTTCCTTGCTTGGATTTGCTTCATATTTCACACACGCATTGCTCCAAGGGTCCTCTACCTCTGCTAAGCCCAGGGTCAAGGTCAAATACTTTGTGCATCTCGAAACCTTAACGCTCGGACGCTCGGGTAAATGGCCTATATTTTCTGTTTCCTTGCTTGGATTTGCTTCATATTTCACACACGCATTGCTCCAAGGGTCCTCTACTGCGCTGTGGCAAATCCACGTCCATGCCGCCTCTTCTTTAAAGCCCATGGTCAAGGTCACATACTTTGTGCATCTCAAAACCTTAACGCTCGGACGCTCGGGTAAATGGCCTATATTTTCTGTTTCCTTGCTTGGATTTGCTTCATATTTCACACACGCATTGCTCCAAGGGTCCTCTACCTCTGCTAAGCCCAGGGTCAAGGTCAAATACTTTGTACGCTCGAAACCTTAACACGCTCTGATAAATTGCTCATAAATTTTGTTTCCATTATCCAGCACGTTGTGTTTTCAAATGTGCCCTCGGTTCCTTTGCTGCCACCGGGCGCCCTTCGTTGTCCTCTGACAACCCTTGTTTCTACATGTCTGTATTCAATTCTATATAATTTCTACATACACATCTCTACCTAAATTAGTATACCAGTTTATCACAAGAGGAGAAATAATGCTTTAGATTTTCAAATTCTCCTTACGGTTTCTTGCATTGGTGACAGCTTCACATTTCTTCATCTTCGCTGTCTGGCCCATATTCGACTGGCGTATTTTGTGACTTACGGCACTCTTGTTTTCACTGTAATGGATATGTAATTGTAATGTATGTTCATGAATGAAATGCTCACAGTCCTGTTTTGCAGTGTTAAAGTAGAACTTCTCTGTACCGGACACCCTCGGCCCCCCAGGGTGTCCGGTATAGAGAAGTTTCATTGTTAATTTTGCCATATACATAGTTCCCACATGAGCTAATGTGACATGAAGTAGTCTCCCTTGTCCGCAATCTTTGTGGGCAAAACTAAATGTAAATAACAAATAGTAGAAATTTTTATATTGATTAAACATAGATACTCCGATATGAATTTTAGTGCTTAAACAAATCATTTATGGAAAGACAACTGCTATTTGTTGCGTGCAAAATTTAACAGTACTGAAAATAGGATTATTTACACAATTTGTCTATAGGGCCAAATGGAATATTGCCTTCCAAAATGGCCGACAGTGTTTACCTGTATCCACCAAAGGGAAGTAACTTTTACTGATGTGGGAACTATGTATTGGTTTCAGCTGAGTCAGCAGAATGTGTGTCCCCAGCCGGTGGTGCTGTGTTTCTTCCATCGAACGGTGCAGGCCCTCCGCTACTACTGGGATCTCTTTCAGGGCGAGGATACCTTGAGATTTGTCCTCAGTGACGGTATGCACCGTAATCAGGCATTAAATACATTAACCATTTCAACACTACAGGCCTGTATAGTGGTATTGGCAAAAAGTGTAGATCCAGATGAGCCGGCTTGTGATGAGCCGGCTCATCAGGATCTGCACTTTTTGTCTCGCCCGCGAAAGCGGAACGAGACATATGTTTTGCTTTTCCGGAGTCGTCGATGGCGGCGGCGTCATCATTCAATGTTAAGTTTTCGTGTTACGATCATTACTTTAACACCTTATGAACTACAGTCATCAAACTTTATACATACCTTTACTATATGATATATATAGATGAACATAGGACTATTCTCGGGGCCCCAGTGTCAAGGTCAAGGCCCCAGGGTCAAGGTCAAGGCGGAACAAGGCGAGACATTTGATTCCGCGGAATTCTTGTTGTAAGTAATTTTCATATTATTTAGAACAAAAACACCCCCCTTTTCATAAATGGGCTAGTCTGAAAATCATTTTGTGACGATTGGATTGGTTGCAAAATTGACGTATCAAAATCCATTCCAGTTACTTTGGGGTGAAAGGGTTAATGTTGGGGTCCCATCTAGTAGGCATGAACTGTTCTTTATAGGAATTAAATATTAAATTTCAGTAGAAGATCGATCTCTCGAACCGGCAACGGAGTCGAATAAAAGTTTGAGTCAGGTGTAGTTTCAGGGAAAGAAAATCAATACTAGTTAGTGATTTCATTCCATTTCGGAATGACACCATTGATTGATGTTTGTATGGCCTTCTGGAAGAAATATCAAATAAAGCAAATTAATGAATTCATTATTTTATTTCAATATGTACATGTATGCATACGTAAATAAATAAACATTTATTACACACCGTCTCGTCTTTGTTTTGTTTTTTTCATATCGAAACCCGGAAGTTGTCGTGTCAGAGCAACATTCCCATTGTAAACGTGTATATTTTACTATGCTGTAATTATACCCCCCGCAACGAGTTGTGGGGGGGTATACTGGAGTCAGGTTGTCCGTCCGTCCGTCCGTCCGTCCGTCCGTAAACTTAACATCAGAGAAATATTGTTATAACTTCTATTTCCTTCATCTAAAATGCTTGCTATTTCACACATGCATTCCTGTAAGGCTCTACTACCATGCTGTGCCAAATCCACGACCGTCCAACCCCCGTAGATCCCAAGGTGAAGGTCAAATACTTAGTCCGTAAACTTAACATCAGAGAAATATTGTTATAACTTCTATTTCATTCATCTAAAATGCTTAATATTTCACACATGCTTTCCTGTAAGGCTCTACTACCATGCTTTGCCAAATCCACGACCGTCCAACCCCCGCAGATCCCAAGGTCAAGGTCAAATACTTAGTCTCTTTACAAAACTTAACATCAGAGAAATATTGTTATAACTACTATACCTTTATCTAAAATGCTTAATATTTCACACATGCATTCTGTAAGGCTCTACTACCATGCTGTGCCAAATCCACGACCATCCAACCCCCGCTGATACCAAGGTCAAGGTCAAATACTTAGTCTCTTTACAAAACTTAACATCAGGGAAATATTGTTCTAACTTCTATTTCCTTCATCTAAAATGCTTAATATTTCACACATGCATTCCTGTAAGGCTCTACTACCATGCTGTGCCAAATCCATGACCGTCCAACCCCCGCTGATCCCAAGGTCAAGGTCAAATACTTAGTCTCTTTACAAAACTTAACATCAGATAAATATTGTTCTAACTTCTATTTCCTTCATCTAAAATTCTTAATATTTCACACATGCATTCCTGTAAGGCTCTAATACCATGCTGTGCCAAATCCATGACCGTCCAACCCTCGCTGATCCCAATGTCAAGGTCAAATACTTAGTCTCTTTACAAAATTTAACATCAGAGAAATAAGTTATAACTTCTATTTCCTTCATTGAAATTTCTTATTATTTCACTTGTGCATTCCTCTAAGGTTGGTTCTACTATCATGCTGTTACAAATCTACGACTGTCCAACCCCCGCTGATCCCAAGGTCAAGGTCACATACTTAGTCTCTTTACAAAACTTAACATCAGAGAAATATGTTATAACTTCTATTTCTTTCATTGAAAATTCTTAATATTTCATATGCTGTGAAAAATCCCCGCTGATCTCGAGGTCAACGTCACATACATACCGTATAACCTCGAATTAACGCCCCCCCCCCCCCCCACCCCCCCCCCCCCCCCACCCAAATAAAAAAAAATAAAAAAATATAAAAAACTTTACCAATGACCGCCAATTTCAAACACACAAATAATCCTTAAATCCTTATTTGTGTTTGAAATTGGCGGACCTTGGTAATTTTTTATTTTTTATTTTTTTTTTTACTGGCTAATAAACGGCCCCCCTCCCCCTTGTAAAATGTAACGCCTCCGGGGGCGTTAATTCGAGGTTATACGGTAGTCTCTTTACAAAACTTAACATCAGAGAAATCGGTTATAACTTCTATTTCCTTGCTCGGATCTGCTTCACATTTCACACACTCATTGCTCCAATGGACCTCTACCACCCTGTGACAAATTCACGTTCATGCCGCTCGCGCTAATCCCAGAGTCAAGGTCACAAGCCCACACACTTGGAAATTTTTACATATTTTAGGGGTACCTGGGCCCACGCGGGGGCTATTCCGTAAGCCTCGCTTACTGACCAATCTAGTTAAGCTTGACAACCACAACTTCACAACCATGGACCATTTTTGTTTCGTCGCGCCTGCTTTAGCAGAGGTGCGACTATAGTCGGCGCTTTTTCCGTCGTCCGCGTCGTCATCGTCCGCGACGACCGCATCGTCGTCTCGTCCGCGTCGTCGTCTCGTCCGCGTCGTACGTTTTTTTGTAAGGCAAATGCGTTAAAGTTATTGTTTTTTCACAATATCTCTTTAACCCCTTGCCAGACTTTCATAATATTTCATATCAATGTTTGTCTAGGGATGATGCTTCATTACGCACACCCCCACATCCAAATTCTGAAGGTCAAGGTCATTTATTTACTTTTAATGTTCACCGGTTTTGTGACAGAAATGCGTTAAAGTTATTGTTTTTTCACAATATCTCTTTAACCCCTTGCCAGACTTTGATAATATTTCACATCAATCTTTGTCTAGGGATGATGCTTCATTACGCACACCCCCACATCCAAATTCTCAAGGTCAAGGCCATTTTATACTTTTAATGTTCATCGGTTTTGTAACAGATGTACGAGCTATCAATAGCACTTTACGTTGATTGACTGACCAAGGGACAGTGACTTCGGTTCGAGAGTTTGACTTTGTCGTAGTTCGAATTTTAGGTAAAAAAATATATGATTTATATAGGGAAATTTGTCGGGACCACAGGACGAGTTCGAATTTTCCGGAGTGTTCGACAGAGACCTGTTCGAGAGATTGATCTTCTACTGTATATAATTGTGTAACTATTCCACCAGTTTTAATAATTATGAGTGCCAGCTATACAGATATAATCATGCAAATGAGGCAGGACATTTTAAAATTATTTATACAAATTAAATGTGTCGGCTGAAAAAAAGCGATTGTAAAGTATGATCATTGCACATCACAAAATAAATACAGAGAATAAATAGTCTCCCTATAGTTTCACCTGGCATGTGGGACTCTAGGTTTCATGTTTTAGGTTTCATGTTATTCAAGCGTGCAACCACTTTCAGGGGTCATTAAATCTGAATTACTCCACCAATGATTTGTCATAAACGACTGTAAATGTCGACTTTGCTGTATGTTTTAGTTTTGCACATAGAAACGTCTTAGTCGTTGAAAGTTTAGTTTGATGGTCCTCTATAATGCTGTGACAAATGCACGATCCCCCAGCCAAATGTGCCCTCTGTTTCTTTCGGTTCCAGCGGGGGCATTCATGCACCTACAGGCCACATTTCTAGTTTATAAAACTTATTGACTGATTATGTTCAAAACTCGGCATAATGTTATTCATTTGAAATCAGTAAACTTGTTTACAGATATTGTATATATTAAGTTATAACTCGTGTAAGATCCTATACATTTCAGATGCGTTCATGCCTATCCAGGAGTTCTGGTCCGACTCGAGGGACTACTTTGACTTCCAGAGATGTGGTGGTTCCATGTCGCATCTGAACCGCATGTTGGGGCGTAAGTCTGCTCTATAACCATCGTCTATATGTCGCTTACACACTTTGTTACTTTTTAGTTTTCTATGTTCATTGTGTTATCTTCATTTGTTGTTGGATCTTGACTGAATTCACTTTAACTGTTAAAAAGTGATGTGTTGTTTATTATTGTGTCGCCCCTATTGCAAGGGCCAGCCAGTTTTTATATGCCCGTTTAGAAAAAAACGAGACATACCGGTATGATGTTATACCGTCAGGCGAGCAGGTGGGCAGGTGGCCGGGCGGGTGGGGTGGAAGGGGGGGGGGGGAGGGGGGGGGGGGGGGATGGGGGGGAGGGTTGGGGGGGACATTATTTGGAGCATAAGTCATATACTGCATGAAATTTCAAAAGTGTTGATATCAATTGGGCGAACACACCTGTGGAATATGGGCTTTGTCTGCCCAAAATCATGGTCACCAGTGCTAAAAATAGGTTAATTAATTTAACATTGTACTGCATATTTTTAGTAATCAACTCCTCTGACAGCTTTCAGTCAATAGATCTTTGCACACTTTCTCTGCACAAAAATACGGCCTGTTCAACTTAGCCATTTTTTCCACACTTTTGTATACAATCCTGTATAGGGTATAGAGTTTGTAATCAACTCCTCTGACAGGTTTCAGTCAATGGATCTGAAACTTTTCACAAGTCTTCTGCACATATTGAACATGTGCACCATGGTGTTTTTATGAGAATCTTTTTTTTCACAAAATACGGCCTTTTCAACTTTAGCCATTTTTTCCACATTTTTGCATACAATGCTGTATAGGGTATGCAGTTTGTGTAATCAACCCATTTGACAGCTTTCTGTCAATCGATGTGAAACTTTAAACATGTCTTTTGCACATATTGAACATATGCACCATGGTGTTTTTATGATAGAATTATTTTTATCACAAAATTACCGCCTTTTCAACTTAGCCATTTTCCCACACAGTTGCATATAATCCTGTATAGGGTATGCAGTTTGTGTAATCAATTCCTCCAACAGCTTTCTGTTGATCAATCCCTCGATGGGCGTATTTTGTGATTGGCGGCACTCTTGTTGACTTATGAGCCACTAATCTCTGAACACCAGTAATTCCAAAATCTTATCAATGATCATTTCTTCAATGCAATAGTGAACGTGGGTAAATCCAGATCAAACTGCACATTTTGGCAGTTTTATCTGGGCTTACACTGTTCACTAACTCAATAAGCATCCTTTTTTCATGTCAAATTTCATAAATCTTTTCAGAGGAAGTAAACAAGGCCCAGGGCTTTATGTTGAAGGATGGACAGGTGGTCACACTGGAGAAATCAAAGAAAGGTACACCCCTCTTTTCTCACCAGTGGTATATAGCATACAGTGGTTCGGGGCAGGTGGACATGTTGTATTTACAGTCATCAACTAGGGAGTGCCATTTCAATTTGCCACCATGCCGTTGAGGCTTAGTGATAAGACTTAGGATTATCTTAACATTTCATCCTAGAACACATGCTTGGATGACAAACATTTGGCTATTAAACACATTAAATATCAAAACAAATTAAATGTAAGTATTTTTTATCAATAACAAAAAAGTTACCCTACCCAAACATTTTTAATTGATGAATATTTGTTTTATTGTGATAAAACGATTTTCCTATGGGAATTTAACATGGGACAAAAAGTAGCTGTGGAAGGAGTAGAGTCGAAAAACACAAACAAATTCAAAGTTACTCTGAAACCTGGCTAAATAGCTTGGAAATGATGTAACTAATACTTAGATTATGTAGTAGTGTGATGTTTGATTTGGAAGTCAGACTGATCCAAATGAGTCTTCTCATAAGGATTTCAGTGGTTGTAACTATTTTTCAGATTTTTAAAAAACTCTTTTATTCACTAATGGAGTACAATTTCAGACTCTTAAGTGGTCAAAGGACTGCCATTCATACACCAATAATGAATATGATTGGCTGACTGTCGTGGGTGGTAGTGGTTACCCCCAGATGCCCAGTGGTAAGTCCCTGATGGAGCAACTGGATGGTGTGGTGTTGTATCGTGTAAAGCTGCCCTGTGATTGGCCGACTGTTGTGGTGGGAGTGGCTACCCAGATAGCCAGATGCCCAGTGCTAACTCCCTGATGGAGCTACTGGATGGTGTGATGTTGTATCATGTACAGCTACCCCATGATTGGCAGACTGTTGTAGGTGGGAGTGGTGGCCCAGACACCCAGATTCCCAGTGGCAACTCCCTGATGGAGTTACTGGATGGTATAATGTTGTATCATGTACAGCTGCCCTGTATTGGCCGACTGTTGTGGTGGAAGTGGCTACCCAGATACCCAGCTGGCCAGTGGTAACTCCCTGGATTGGAGGTTACTGGATGGTGTGATTGTTGTATCATGTACAGCTGCTGTGATTGGCCTGATGTTGTGGTGGAAGTGCTACCCAGATACATGGCTGCCATGTGTAACTCCCTTATGGGAGTGGAGCTACTGGGTGGTGTGGTGTTGTATCATGTACAGCTACCTGTGATTGGCCGACCTGTATGGTGGGGAGTGGCTACCCAGTACCCAGCTGGCCAGTGGTAATCCCGATGGAGCTATGATGGTGTGAGTTGTATCATGTACAGCTCCCTGAGATTGGTGACTGTTGTGGTGGAAGTGGTACCCATACCCACTGGCCGGTGGTAACTCCCGGTGGAGCACTGGGTGGTGTGGTGTTGTAATCATCAGCTGCCCTGTGATTGGACGATGTTGTGGTGGGATGGTACCCAATACCCAGATACCCAATTGGCCAGTCGTAACTCCCTGGTGGAGCTACTATGGTGTGGTGTTTGTTTTACATGTAAAGCTGCCCTGTGATTGGCTGACTGTTGTGGTGGGAGTGGCTACCAAGAAAGCCAGATGCCCAGTGCTAACTCCCTGATGGAGCTACTGGATGGTGTGATGTTGTATCATGTACAGCTACCCCGTGATTGGCAGACTGTTGTAGGTGGGAGTTGTGGCCCAGACACCCAGATTCCCAGTGGAAACTCCCTGATGGAGTTACTGGATGGTATAATGTTGTATCATGTACAGCTGCCCTGTGATTGGCCGACTGTTGTGGTGGAAGTGGCTACCCAGATACCCAGCTGGCCAGTGGTAACTCCCTGATGGAGCTACTGGATGGTGTGATGTTGTATAGTGCACAGCTACCCTGTGATTGGCTGACTGTTGTAGGGGGAGTGGCTACCCAGACACCCAGATGCCCAGTGGTAACTCACTGATGGAGCTACTGGATGGTGTGATGTTGTATCATGTACAGCTGCCCTGTGATTGGCTGACTGTTGTATGTGGGAGTGGCTACCCAGATACCCAGCTGGCCAGTGGTAACTCCCTGATGGAGCTACTGGATGGTGTGATGTTGTATCATGTATAGCTGCCCTGTGATTGGCTGACTGTTGTATGTGGGAGTGGCTACCCAGGAGTGGTAACTCACTGATGGAGTTACTGGATGGTATAATGTTGTATCATGTACAGCTGCCCTGTGATTGGCCGACTGTTGTGGTGGAAGTGGCTACCCAGATACCCAGCTGGCCAGTGGTAACTCCCTGATGGAGCTACTGGATGGTGTGATGTTGTATAGTGCACAGCTACCCTGTGATTGGCTGACTGTTGTAGGGGGAGTGGCTACCCAGACACCCAGATGCCCAGTGGTAACTCACTGATGGAGCTACTGGATGGTGTGATGTTGTATCATGTACAGCTGCCCTGTGATTGGCTGACTGTTGTATGTGGGAGTGGCTACCCAGATACCCGGCTGGTCAGTGGTAACTCCCTGATGGAGCTACTGGATGGTGTGATGTTGTATCATGTACAGCTGCCCTGTGATTGGCTGACTGTTGTATGTGGGAGTCGCTACCCAGATACCCAGTTGGCCAGTGGTAACTCCCTTGTGGAGCTACTGGATGGTGTGATGTTGTATCATGTACAGCTGCCCTGTGATTGGCTGACTTGTAGGTGGGAGTGGCTACCCAGACACCCAGATGCCCAGTGGTAACTCACTGATGGAGCTACTGGATGGTGTGATGTTGTATCATGTACAGCTGCCCTGTGATTGGCTGACTGTTGTATGTGGGAGTGGCTACCCAGATACCCAGTTGGCCAGTGGTAACTCCCTTGTGGAGCTACTGGATGGTGTGATGTTGTATCATGTACAGCTGCCCTGTGATTGGCTGACTTGTAGGTGGGAGTGGCTAGCCAGACACCCAGATGCCCAGTGGTAACACACTGATGGAGCTACTGGATGGTGTGATGTTGTATCATGTACAGCTGCCCTGTGATTGGCTGACTCTTGTCGGTGGGAGTGGCTACCCAGATACCCGGCTGGCCAGTGGTAACTCCCTGATGGAGCTACTGGATGGTGTGATGTATCATGTACAGCTGCCCTGTGATTGGCCGACTGTTGTGGTGGGAGTGGCTACCCAGATACCCAGCTGGCCAGTGGTAACTCCCTGATGGAGCTACTGGATGGTGTGATGTTGTATCATGTACAGCTGCCCTGTGATTGGCTGACTGTTGTGGTGGAAGTGGCGACCCAGATACCCAGCTGGCCAGTGGTAACTCCCTGGTGGAGCTACTGGGTGGTGTGGTGTTGTATCATGTACAGCTGCCCTGTGATTGGCCGACTGTTGTGGTGGGAGTGGCTACCCAGATACCCAGATACCCAATTGGCCAGTCGTAACTCCCTGGTGGAGCTACTGGATGGTGTGGTGTTGTATCATGTAAAGCTGTTGTAAAGGTGTTGTATCATGTAAAGCTGCCCTGTGATTGGCTGACTGTTGTGGTGGGAGTGGCTACACAGATACCCAGATACCCAATTGGCCAGTCGTAACTCCCTGGTGGAGCTACTGGATGGTGTGGTGTTGTATCATGTAAAGCTGCCCTGTGATTGGCCGACTGTTGTGGTGGGAGTGGCTACCCAGATAGCCAGATGCCCAGTGCTAACTCCCTGATGGAGCTACTGGATGGTGTGATGTTGTATCATGTACAGCTACCCCGTGATTGGCAGACTGTTGTAGGTGGGAGTGGTGGCCCAGACACCCAGATTCCCAGTGGCAACTCCCTGATGGAGTTACTGGATGGTATAATGTTGTATCATGTACAGCTGCCCTGTGATTGGCCGACTGTTGTGGTGGAAGTGGCTACCCAGATACCCAGCTGGCCAGTGGTAACTCCCTGATGGAGCTACTGGATGGTGTGATGTTGTATAGTCCACAGCTACCCTGTGATTGGCTGACTATTGTAGGGGGAGTGGCTACCCAGACACCCAGATGCCCAGTGGTAAATCACTGATGGAGCTACTGGATGGTGTGATGTTGTATCATGTACAGCTGCCCTGTGATTGGCCGACTGTTGTGGTGGGAGTGGCTACCCAGATACCCAGTTGGCCAGTTGTAACTCCCTTGTGGAGCTACTGGATGGTGTGATGTTGTATCATGTACAGCTGCCCTGTGATTGGCTGACTTGTAGGTGGGAGTGGCTACCCAGACACCCAGATGCCCAGTGGTAACTCACTGATGGAGCTACTGGATGGTGTGATGTTGTATCATGTACAGCTGCCCTGTGATTGGCTGACTGTTGTCGGTGGGAGTGGCTACCCAGATACCCGGCTGGCCAGTGGTAACTCCCTGATGGAGCTACTGGATGGTGTGATGTATCATGTACAGCTGCCCTGTGATTGGCCGACTGTTGTGGTGGGAGTGGCTACCCAGATACCCAGCTGGCCAGTGGTAACTCCCTGATGGAGCTACTGGATGGTGTGATGTTGTATCATGTACAGCTGCCCTGTGATTGGCTGACTGTTGTGGTGGAAGTGGCTACCCAGATACCCGGCTGGCCAGTGGTAACTCCCTTGTGGAGCTACTGGGTGGTGTGGTGTTGTATCATGTACAGCTGCCCTGTGATTGGCCGACTGTTGTGGTGGAGTGGCTACCCAGATACCCAGCTGGCCAGTGGTAACTCCCTGATGGAGCTACTGGATGGTGTCATGTTGTATTATGTACAGCTGCCCTGTGATTGGCCAACTGTTGTGGTGGGAGTGGCTACCCAGAAACCCCGCTGGCCAATGGTAACTCCCTGGTGGAGCTACTGGGTGGTGTGGTGTTGTATCATGTACAGCTGCCCTGTGATTGGCTGACTGTTGTGGTGGAAGTCGCTACCCAGATACCCAGCTGGCCAATGGTAACTCCCTGATGGAGTTACTGGATGGTATAATGTTGTATCATGTACAGCTGCCCTGTGATTGGCTGACTGTTGTGGTGGAAGTGGCTACCCAGATACCCAGCTGGCCAATGGTAACTCCCTGGTGGAGCTACTGGGTGGTGTGGTGTTGTATCATGTACAGCTGCCCTGTGATTGGCCGACTGTTGTGGTGGGAGTGGCTACCCAGATACCCAGATACCCAGTTGGCCAGTGGTAACTCCCTTGTGGAGCTACTGGATGGTGTGATGTTGTATCATGTACAGCTGCCCTGTGATTGGCTGACTTGTAGGTGGGAGTGGCTACCCAGACACCCAGATGCCCAGTGGTAACTCACTGATGGAGCTACTGGATGGTGTGATGTTGTATCATGTACAGCTGCCCTGTGATTGGCTGACTGTAGTCGGTGGGAGTGGCTACCCAGATACCCGGCTGGCCAGTGGTAACTCCCTGATGGAGCTACTGGATGGTGTGATGTATCATGTACAGCTGCCCTGTGATTGGCCGACTGTTGTGGTGGGAGTGGCTACCCAGATACCCAGCTGGCCAGTGGTAACTCCCTGATGGAGCTACTGGATGGTGTGATGTTGTATCATGTACAGCTGCCCTGTGATAGGCTGACTGTTGTGGTGGAGGTGGCTACCCAGATACCCAGCTGGCCAGTGGTAACTCCCTGGTGGAGCTACTGGGTGGTGTGGTGTTGTATCATGTACAGCTGCCCTGTGATTGGCCGATTGTTGTGGAGTGGTACCCAGATACCCGGCACAGACTACAACTTGGCCAGCCCTCGTAACTCCCTGGTGGAGCTACTGGATTGTGTGGTGTTGTATCATGTAAAGCTGCCCTGTGATTGGCCGACTATTGTGGTGGGAGTGGCTACCCAGATAGCCAGATGCCCAGTGCTAACTCCCTGATGGAGCTACTGGATGGTGTGATGTTGTCATCTGTACAGCTACCGTGATTGGCAGACTGTTGTAGGTGGGAGTGGTGGCCCAGACACCCAGATTCCCTGTGGCAACTCCCTGATGGAGTTACTGGATGGTATAATGTTGTATCATGTACAGCTGCCCTGTGATTGGCCGACTGTTGTGGTGGAAGTGGCTACCCAGATACCCAGCTGGCCAGTGGTAACTCCCTGATGGAGCTACTGGATGGTGTGATGTTGTATAGTGCACAGCTACCCTGTGATTGGCTGACTGTTGTAGGGGGAGTGGCTACCCAGACACCCAGATGCCCAGTGGTAACTCACTGATGGAGCTACTGGATGGTGAGATGTTGTATCATGTACAGCTGCCCTGTGATTGGCTGACTGTTGTATGTGGGAGTGGCTACCCAGATACCGGCTGGCCAGTGGTAACTCCCTGATGGAGCTACTGGATGGTGTGATGTTGTATCATGTACAGCTGCCCTGTGATTGGCCGACTGTTGTGGTGGAAGTGGCTACCCAGATACCCAGCTGACCAGTGGTAACTCCCTGATGGAGCTACTGGATGGTGTGATGTTGTATAGTGCACAGCTACCCTGTGATTAGCTGACTGTTGTAGGGGGAGTGGCTACCCAGACACCCAGATGCCCAGTGGTAACTCACTGATGGAGCTACTGGATGGTGTGATGTTGTATCATGTACAGCTGCCCTGTGATTGGCTGACTGTTGTATGTGGGAGTGGCTACCCAGATACCCGGCTGGCCAGTGCTAACTCCCTGATGGAGCTACTGGATGGTGTGATGTTGTATCATGTACAGCTACCCCGTGATTGGCAGACTGTTGTAGGTGGGAGTTGTGGCCCAGACACCCAGATTCCCAGTGGAAACTCCCTGATGGAGTTACTGGATGGTATAATGTTGTATCATGTACAGCTGCCCTGTGATTGGCCGACTGTTGTGGTGGAAGTGGCTACCCAGATACCAAGCTGGCCAGTGGTAACTCCCTGATGGAGCTACTGGATGGTGTGATGTTGTATAGTGCACAGCTACCCTGTGGTTGGCTGACTGTTGTAGGGGGAGTGGCTACCCACACACCCAGATGCCCAGTGGTAACTCACTGATGGAGCTACTGGATGGTGTGATGTTGTATCATGTACAGCTGCCCTGTGATTGGCTGACTGTTGTAGGGGGGAGTGGCTACCCAGACACCCAGATGCCCAGTGGTAACTCACTGATGGAGCTACTGGATGGTGTGATGTTGTATCATGTACAGCTGCCCTGTGATTGGCTGACTGTTGTATGTGGGAGTGGCTACCCAGATACCCGGCTGGCCAGTGCTAACTCCCTGATGGAGCTACTGGATGGTGTGATGTTGTATCATGTACAGCTACCCCGTGATTGGCAGACTGTTGTAGGTGGGAGTTGTGGCCCAGACACCCAGATTCCCAGTGGAAACTCCCTGATGGAGTTACTGGATGGTATAATGTTGTATCATGTACAGCTGCCCTGTGATTGGCCGACTGTTGTGGTGGAAGTGGCTACCCAGATACCAAGCTGGCCAGTGGTAACTCCCTGATGGAGCTACTGGATGGTGTGATGTTGTATAGTGCACAGCTACCCTGTGGTTGGCTGACTGTTGTAGGGGGAGTGGCTACCCACACACCCAGATGCCCAGTGGTAACTCACTGATGGAGCTACTGGATGGTGTGATGTTGTATCATGTACAGCTGCCCTGTGATTGGCTGACTGTTGTAGGGGGGAGTGGCTACCCAGACACCCAGATGCCCAGTGGTAACTCACTGATGGAGCTACTGGATGGTGTGATGTTGTATCATGTACAGCTGCCCTGTGATTGGCTGACTGTTGTATGTGGGAGTGGCTACCCAGATACCCGGCTGGCCAGTGGTAACTCCCTGATGGAGCTACTGGATGGTGTGATGTTGTATCATGTACAGCTGCCCTGTGATTGGCCGACTGTTGTGGTGGGAGTGGCTACCCAGATACCCAGTTGGCCAGTGGTAACTCCCTTGTGGAGCTATTGGATGGTGTGATGTTGTATCATGTACAACTGCCCTGTGATTGGCTGACTTGTAGGTGGGAGTGGCTACCCAGACACCCAGATGCCCAGTGATAACTCACTGATGGAGCTACTGGATGGTGTGATGTTGTATCATGTACAGCTGCCCTGTGATTGGCTGACTGTTGTAGGGGGGTAGTGGCTACCCAGACACCCAGATGCCCAGTGGTAACTCACTGATGGAGCTACTGGATGGTGTGATGTTGTATCATGTACAGCTGCCCTGTGATTGGCTGACTGTTGTATGTTTGAGTGGCTACCCAGATACCCGGCTGGCCAGTGCTAACTCCCTGATGGAGCTACTGGATGGTGTGATGTTGTATCATGTACAGCTACCCCGTGATTGGCAGACTGTTGTAGGTGGGAATTGTGGCCCAGACACCCAGATTCCCAGTGGAAACTCCCTGATGGAGTTACTGGATGGTATAATGTTGTATCATGTACAGCTGCCCTGTGATTGGCCGACTGTTGTGGTGGAAGTGGCTACCCAGATACCAGCTGGCCAGTGGTAATCCTGATGGAGCTACTGGATGGTGTGATGTTGTATAGTGCACAGCTACCCTGTGATTGGCTGACTGTTGTAGGGGAGTGGCTACCCAGACACAGATGCCCAGTGGTAACTCACTGATGGAGCTACTGGATGGTGTGATGTTGTATCATGTACAGCTGCCCTGTGATTGGCTGATGTTGTAGGGGGAGTGGCTACCAGACACCAGATGCCCAGTGGTAACTCATGATGGAGCTACTGGATGGTGTGATGTTGTATCATGTACAGCTGCCCTGTGATTGGCTGACTGTTGTAGAGATGTGGGTACCCAGATCACCCAGACTGACCAGTAGGTGTAACTCCCACTGATGGAAGATAACTGGATGGTGTGATGTTGTATCATGTGAACAGCTGCCCTGTGATGGCTGATGTTGTATGTGGAGTGGCTACCCAGCTACCCGGTGGCCAGTTGGTAAATCTGCTATGGAGTTACTGGATGGTATATGTATGTATCATGTACAGCTGCCCTGTGATTGGCCGATGGCTGGTGGTGGATGGAGTGGTACCATAGATGCCCTACCCATGCTGTTGGCAGTGGTAACTCCCTGATGGAGCTACTGGATGGTGTGATGTTGTATAGTGACACAGCTACCCTGTGGTTGGCTGACTGTGTAGGGGGTGGCTACCAGATACCCAGTGGCCAGTGGTACCTCCTGTGGGAGCTACTGGTGGTGTGGTGTTATATACAGCTGCTGATGATAGGGGCGACCCTGTGGTAATCACTGATGGAGTCGTACTGGATGGTGTGATGTTATCATGTAACAGCTGCCCTGTGATTGGCTGACTGTTGTATGTGGGGTACAGTGGCTACCCAGATACCCGGCTGGCCAGTGGTAACTCCCTGATGGAGTACTGGATGGTGTATGTTGTTTCATGTACAGCTGCCCTGTGATTGGCCAGATGTTGTGGTGGAAGATGGTACCCAGATACACAGCTGGCCCAGTGTAACTGCCTGATGGAGTAACTGGATGGTGTGTGTTGTTATAGTGCCACATCTACCTGTGATGGTGCACTGGTTGGTAGTTGAGTGCTACAGACACCAGATGGCCCAGTGGTAACTACTGATGGAGCTACTGGTGGTGTGATGTATCATGTACAGCTGCCCCTGTGATTGGCTGACTGTTGTGTGAGTGACTACCAGATACCCGGCTGGCCAGTGGTAAAACTCCCTGATGGAGCTACTGGTGGTTTGTGATGTTGTATATGTACAGCTGCCCTGTGATTGCCTGACTGTTGTGGTGGGGGTAGATGGCTACCAGATACCCAGCCTGGCCAGTGGTAACTCCTTGTGGAGCTACTGGTATTGTGTGATGTATGTATCATGTACAGCTGAACCTGTGATTGCTGACTTGTAGGTGGGAGGTGGCTAGCCTGACCCACCCAGATGCCCAGTGGTTAACTCATGATGGAGCTAACTGGATGGTGTGATGTTAGTATCATGTAACAGCTGCCCTGTGATTGGCTGACTGTTGTGGTGGAGTGGCTACCCAGATACCCAGTGGCCAGTGGTAACTCCCTTGTGGAGTACTGGGTGGTGTGGCTGTGTATCATGTACAGCTGCCTGTGATTGGTCCGACTGTTGTGGTGGGAGTGGATACAGATACCCAGATACCAATTGGCCAGTCGTAACTCCCTGGTGGGTGCTATGGATGGTGTGGTGTTGTCATGTAAAGCTGCCCTGTGATTGGCGACTGTTGTGGTGGAGTGGCTACCCAGATAGGCAGATGCCCAGTGCTAACTCCCTGATGGATGTACTGGATGGTGTGATGTTGTATCATGTACAGTCCCCGTGATTGGCAGACTGTTGTAGGTGGGAGTGGTGGCACAGACACCCAGCTTCCCAGTGGCAACTCCCTGATGGAGTTACTGGATGGTTATAAATGTTGTATCATGTACAGCTGCCCTGTGATTGGCGACTGTTGTGGTGGGAGTGGCTACAGATACCCAGCTGGCCAGTGGTAACTCACTGATGGAGCTACTGGATGGTGTGATGTTGTATAGTGCACAGCTACCCTGTGATTGGCTGACTGTTGTAGGGGGGAGTGGCTACCCCAGACACCCAGATGCCAGTGGTAACTCACTGATGGAGCTACTGGAGGTGTGATATTGTATATGTACAGCTGCCCTGTGATTGGCTGGAGATGTTGTAGGGGGTGGATGTGGCTACCCAGACACCCAGATGCCCAGTGGTAACTCACTGATGGAGCTACTGGATGGTGTGATGTTGTATCATGTACAGCTGCCCTGTGATTGGCTGACTGTTGTATGTGGGAGTGGCTACCCAGATACCCGGCTGGCCAGTGGTAACTCCCTGATGGAGCTACTGGATGGTGTGATGTTGTATCATGTACAGCTGCCCTGTGATTGGCCGACTGTTGTTGTGGGAGTGGCTACCCAGATAACCAGTTGGCCAGTGGTAACTCCCTTGTGGAGCTACTGGATGGTGTGATGTTGTATCATGTACAGCTGCCGTGTGATTGGCTGACTTGTAGGTGGGAGTGTCTACCCAGACACCCAGATGCCCAGTGGTAACTCACTGATGGAGCTACTGGATGGTGTGATGTTGTATCATGTACAGCTGCCCTGTGATTGGCTGACTGTTGTCGGTGGGAGTGGCTACCCAGATACCCGGCTGGCCAGTGGTAACTGCCTGATGGAGCTACTGGATGGTGTGATGTATCATGTACAGCTGTCCTGTGATTGGCCGACTGTTGTGGTGGGAGTGGCTACCCAGATACCCAGCTGGCCAGTGGTAACTCCCTGATGGAGCTACTGGATGGTGTGATGTTGTATCATGTACAGCTGCCCTGTGATTGGCTGACTGTTGTGGTGGAAGTGGCTACCCAGATACCCAACTGGCCAGTGGTAACTCCCTGGTGGAGCTACTGGGTGGTGTGGTGTTGTATCATGTACAGCTGCCCTGTGATTGGCCAACTGTTGTGGTGGGAGTGGCTACCAAGATACCCAGATACCCAATTGGCCAGTCGTAACTCCCTGGTGGAGCTACTGGATGGTGTGGTGTTGTATCATGTACATGTCACAGGGTGAGAAAAATGTGCATCGGCCCGGGGCTCGAACCCGGGACCTCTTGTTTACCGTACCATCGCTCTAACCGACTGAGCTAGCCGGGCACGAATACACATCTTCTCCCCACAGTGAGTTACATACCGTGACATACTTCCCCGCCAAATTGGAATTCGTCCCCGAATTCTATATTTAATTCGTCTCTGAATTCCATATATTTGGTACATTTTGGGTAGTATATATATCAGTCACGGTCCCTCGTTGGGCGCCAAATGTCACAGGGTGAGAAAAATGTGCTCTGGCCCGGGGCTCGAACCCGGGACCTCTGGTTAACCGTACCATCGCTCTAACCGACTGAGCTAGCCGGGCACGAATACACATTTCCTCCCCACAGTGAGTTACGTACCGTGACATACTTCCCCGCCAAATTGGAATTCGTCCCCGAATTCTATATTTAATTCGTCTCTGAATTCCATATATTTGGTACATTTTGGGTAGTATATATATCAGTCACGGTCCCTCGTTGGGCGCCAAATGTAACAGGAAGAGAAAATATGCACCCGACCCAGGTCTCGAACCCGGCACCTCCCGCTTACAAGGCGGTTGCTCTACCGACTGAGCTAACCGGGCACAGATACTTATTATCTCTCCTGAGTTACTAGATCCGTACCGTGACATACAGCTGCCCTGTGATTGGCCGACTGTTTTGGTGGGAGTGGCTACCCAGATACCCAGATGCTCAGTGGTAACTCCCTGATGGAGCTACTGGATGGTGTGATGTTGTATCATGTACAGCTACCCCGTGATTGGCTGACTGTTGTAGGTGGGAGTGGCTGCCCAGACACCCAGCTGGCCAGTGGGAACTCCCTGATGGAGCTACTGGATGGTGTGATGTTGTATCATGTACAGCTGCCCTGTGTTTGGCTGACTGTTGTAGGTGGGAGTGGCTACCCAGATATGCAGATGCCCAGTGGTAACTCCCTGATGGAGCTACTGGATGGTGTGATATTGTATCATGTACAGCTGCCCTGTGATTGGCCGACTGTTGTGGTGGGAGTGGCTACCCAGATACCCAGCTGGCCAGTGGTAACTCCCTGATGGAGCTACTGGATGGTGTGATGTTGTATCATGTACAGCTACCCAGCTATTGGATGGTGTGATGTTGTATCATGTACAGCTGCCCTGTGATTGGCTGACTGTTATAGGGGGGAGTGGCTACCCAGACACCCAGGTGCCCAGTGGTAACTCACTGATAGAGCTACTGGATGGTGTGATGTTGTATCATGTACAGCTGCCCTGTGATTGGCTGACTGTTGTAGGTGGGAGTGGCTACCCAGACACCCAGATGCCCAGTGGTGGGAGTGGCTACCCAGATAGCCAGATGCCCAGTGCTAACTCCCTGATGGAGCTACTGGATGGTGTGATGTATCATGTACAGCTACCCCATGATTGGCTGACTGTTGTAGGTGGGAGTGGTGGCCCAGACACCCAGATTCCCAGTGGAAACTCCCTGATGGAGCTACTGGATGGTGTGATGTTGTATCATGTACAGCTGCCTTGTGATTGGCCGACTGTTGTGGTGGGAGTGGCTACCCAGATACCCAGTTGGCCAGTGATAACTCCCTTGTGGAGCTACTGGATGGTGTGATGTTGTATCATGTACAGCTGCCCTATGATTGGCCGACTGTTGTGGTGAGAGTGGCTACCCAGATACCCAGTTGGCCAGTGGTAACTCCCTGGTGGAGCTACTGGGTGGTGTGGTGTTGTATCATGTACAGCTGCCCTGTGATTGGCTGACTGTTGTAGGTGGGAGTGGTTACCCAGACACCCAGATGCCCAGTGGGAACTCTCTGATGGAGTTACTGGATGGTGTGATGTTGCTGTACCACATTGCAGCTCATAAACAACTTGCTAAGGTACAGTATCAGTAAACATATCAAGCTGGTTCATTAACCGAAGATGCAAGTTGTTAGTCTAATTGTGGTGTGGGGGTCTGAAGGTACATTGTGAACATTCTGCCTGGTGTCATATGTGCATTTCACATGTTAGTTGCCAGTGAATTTTAAGATTTGATTTAAATTATGTTCTGCTTCACCTTTTGAAAAGTTAACAAAGCCAAAGCAAAATTTGACTTTTCTTGTCAGTTTTCATAAAAGACTGAAGGAGCTATTGCCATCACCACTCTTGCATTGTCTAACTCGTTGAAATAAAATAGTTCAATACCAATTAGCACATCTGAGTTGAGATTAATATATATATTTAGCTGTTTAGTAATCTTAGCAGTAGGGTATACTGTAAACCAACTAAATTTCGCGATTTTCAAACCTGGCCATATTCGCGACGATTATCGTTCGCTGTATGACGACGTGCGCTATTAACTTTCACAACTAATTTTGGAAATAAAATGTTTTCATGGCCATTTTTGACCGGAAACAGAACTGTTGGATAAATTTCGTCATCTGATAAACTCGTCCGCAATCCAACTTCAAATAGTGGACGAGTTTGTAGGCGAACGAAACAGTATGCACTGTATATTGGGCTAACCTGTGTCAATCATAATCCCCCATTTAACGTTTAAGTAAATCAACAATAGTTGCGTGTGAGATATGTTCACCCTGGTTATATAAACGGCCTAGTACTGATTCGCATTGTCCGCTGATGTATTAATCAATATTTTATTGAGTGAATTTCGAACATTGTAAACCATGACGATAATCCGCAAATTGTTCTACTAGACTTCCCTCTGATGCAATAAGCCGTGATTTGTCAGGATACCTGTCCCATTCAAAAAACACAAGCCGTGGTGTATGCGCGAATGATGTCAGCAATCGTGTGTATTAATCTTTGAATTATCGGTATGACTTAGTGCCCACGGCATGTACTTTACACTTGCTTCAAATTGACACCGCGGCATCTCTTTGAACTCGACAACACAACAAGCTGACTTGGTACAGGCCTGTCACTTTAGACCAATCAGAGTCGGTTAAACAATGGAAGATAATGGTTTTTTAAATTTATCCCGAAGCTGTTTTGTACGAGTTTTCAAACTGTTCATATATTATAGAACGATATTACCGGTATGTCTACTGGAATACACGACGCAGAACACGTATCAATATACTTCATTCAAAACAACCAGGATTAACTAGTGTCACCAAATGACACCGAGATATATAGGAAAGGTAAATATAATTAAAAAGAGGCCCGACATCTATTAGCAAAATATTTTTAAAAATCTGCTGGGAAATGTGGAAATATTCGCGGAGATTTACATTCGCAATTTTCAATCCCTCGCGAAGAACGCGAAGGTATCTCACGGTCGAATATTAGTTGGTTTACAATATTATCCAATTGGATTGAAATGATTTATTGCATGTTAACACACTGCAAATAAGAAAATTCTTATGGTCGATTTTAATTTTTGAAATGCTTGATGATTCGCAGGCCCGTGAGACAGATAACAAATGCTCAGGACTGCACCGTCTTGTGCACATTTCAGACTCGATGTGGTTGAATAGTGTACCAGGTTAGCCAGTAACTAAGTTTATCTGTTCCTCATACATAATTCACTTTATTTCATAAAATGGGCTTTCAACGTGCAATAAATATATAAATAAATAATTATATGCAAATGAGACCGCTACATAGAGAATGTTAAATGAACAGTACAGCTTTAACATGTTATGTTGTGCTTATGCAATACATTTAATGTCACATTTGTGTTGATTTAATATGATATTTATAACTCCTGTTGACTGATTTCATAAGAAAAGATAGCCTCGTTTCTTGTAAAATCATTCTACTTGTTAATATATATCAGATTAAGTCATAGCTCCTGTAAGATACTCTTGCTTTTCAAATCTGTTTTTACAGATGGATGGACTGCGAGAAAACATGGGGGAATTTGTCTCAACTTACAATGATACAACAAAGAAGATTCTTGACTGTCCATCTGAGGTACACATGAAGTATCATAATGTATTTACCATAACTTTGCCTTCAGTTCTTAACCCAATTACATTCAGAATACACCTTTACGTGTAGAAAATATTTTACTTATAATGACATTTTTATGCCCCACCACAATAGTGAAGGGGGCATTTATTGTTACCCTTGTCCGTCCGCCTTGTCCCGACTGTCCATCTGTCACAAACCTTGTAAGTCGTAACACTTTTAAACCGTACTAGATACAGACCTGAAACATGGTATGTAGCTTCCTTATGATGAGTAGATGCGCAAAGTTTTTTGATTCAACCCCGGGGTCATGGATTATCTTTAATACCCTTTTCGACATAGAATTTTTCAATTTTGGCTTGCAAGTCGTAAAACTTTTAAACCCTAATAGCTACAGACCTGAAACTTGGTATGTAGCGTAGCTTCCTTATGATGAGTAGATGTTCAAAGTTTATTTTCTAGTTATTTGTCTTATTTCTCAATGAAAGTATATGTTGCAACCACTCATTTGAACGAGACGGTTCAAATGGTGGTCATGGCATATACTTTGAAAATATAAAGAAAATATTTAGAATTTTTCACAAACAAAATATTGAGCATGAAATGGGTTAATGTTTATAACAAACTTCATTTGTGGCTGTGAAAGGAGAACTGTGGCTTATGGGTTTTGTGAGTGGTGTAGATCCAGATCTGACTGTGAATCCACACAGTCTGATCAGGATCTGCACCGTTCGCTATTCAAACATTATTTGTGGTTATGACAGGAGAAATGGGGCGTATGGTTTGCTGACCAGTGATCTGCACTGTTCGCCATTCCATCAATGAAATACTGTCATGCTTCTAACGAGCAATATAGATCGTTATCAGGCTACAGGAGTATGGTATTTCAACATGAGTTACACTGGCCGCAAATTCGATAAGCCACATTTCTCATTGGCATGTTGTTGCTAAGCTACGTCCCGTGGTGAAATTTTAACAGCAACGTACATTTATACAGATTGCTGCAAAAATTGCTAATATTGTATAATTGTGGTGGAACTATTTTCTTCGCAGAAAAGTATTTGTGTGATTCGTCCGGTATGATATGCGAACTATCTTGCACCTGACGGTACGATTTCCACGACTACTCGATAAAATTTACACTAGAGCGTCGCCATTAAACAGATTTTCGGACATAATTTTTACTGCACCTTCCGAAGGAAGAAGTGCTTATGGCATACCCTCGGCGTCGTAGGCGTCTGTCTGTCTGTCCGTCCGTCTGTCTGTATGTCTTCAAAAATTATAATGGCCTATATTTTCTGTTTCCTTGCTTGGATTTGCTTCATATTTCACACACGCATTGCTCCAAGGGTCCTCTACTGCACTGTTGCAAATCCATGTCCGTGCCACCCCTTCTAAGCCCAGGGTCAAGGTCACATACTTTGTGCATCCCGAAACCTTAACGCTCGGGTAAATGGCCTATATTTTGTGTTTCCTTGCTTGGATTTGCTTCATATTTCACACATGCATTGCTCCAAGGGTCCTCTACCTCTGCTAAGCCCAGGGTCAAGGTCAAATACTTTGTACACTCAAAACCTTAACACGCTCTGGTAAATGGCTCATTATGCCCCCGCCACCGAATGGTGAGGGGGGCATATAGTGTTACCGGCGTCCGTACGTACGTACGTACGTACGTACGTACGTACGTACGTACGTACGTACGTCCCGAAACCTTAACGCTGGGTAAATGGCTTATAATTTCTGTTTCCTTGCTCAGATCTGCTTCACATTTCACACACGCATTGCTCCAATGGTCCCTCTACCGCCCTGTGACAAATCCACATTCGTCCCGCCCCCTCCGCTAAGCCCAGGGGTCATGGTCAACAGACTGGTGCTTTCGAAACCTTAACGCTGGGTAAATGGCTTATAATTTTCTGTTTTTTCCTTGCTCGGAATCTGCTTCACATTTCACACACGCATTGCTCCAATGGTCCTCTACCGCCCTGGTGGACAAATCCACCATTCGTCCCGCCCCCGCTAAGCCCAGGGTCAAGGTCACAGACTTGGTGCTTTCGAAACCTTAACGCTGGGTAAATGGCTTATAATTTCTGTTTTCCTTGCTCGATCTGCTTCACATTTCACACACGCCCATTGCTCCAATGGTCCTCTACCGCCCTTGTGACAGATCCACATTCGTCCCGCCCCCGCTAAGTCCAGGGTCAAGGTCACAGACTTGGTGCGTTCGAAACCTTAACGCTGGGTAAATGTCTTGTAATTTCTGTTTCCTTGCTCGGATCTGCTTCACATTTACACACGCATTGCTCCAATGGTTCTCTACCGCCCTGTGACAAATCCACATTCGTCCACCCCCGCTAAGCCCAGGGTCAAGGTCACAGACTTGGTGCGTTCGAAACCTTAACGCTGGGTAAATGGCTTATAATTTCTGTTTCCTTGCTCGGATCTGCTTCACATTTCACACACGCATTGCTCCAATGGTTCTCTGCCGCCCTGTGACAAATCCACATTCGTCCACTCCCACTAAGCGAGGGTCAAGGTCACAGACTTGGTGCGTTCGAAACCTTAACGCTGGGTAAATGGCTTATAATTTCTGTTTCCTTGCTCGGATCTGCTTCACATTTCACACACGCATTGCTCCAATGGTTATCTGCCGCCCTGTGACAAATCCACATTCGTCCCACTCCCACTAAGCCGAGGGTCAAGGTCACAGACTTGGTGCGTTCGAAACCTTAACGCTGGGTAAAAATGGCTTATAATTTCTGTTTCCTTGCTCGGATCTGCTTCACATTTCACACGCATTGCTCCAATGGTTCTCTAGCCTGTGACAAATCCACATTCGTCCCACCCCGCTAAGCCCAGGGTCAAGGTCACAGACTTGGTGCGTTCGAAACCTTAACGCTGGGTAAATGGCTTATAATTTCTGTTTCCTTGCTCGGATCTGCTTCACATTTCACACACGCATTGCTCCAATGGTTCTCTGCCGCCCTGTGACAAATCCACATTCGTCCCGCTCCCACTAAGCCGAGGGTCAAGGTCACAGACTTGGTGCGTTCGAAACCTTAACGCTGGGTAAATGGCTTATAATTTCTGTTTCCTTGCTCGGATCTGCTTCACATTTCACACACGCATTGCTCCAATGGTCCTCTACCGCCCTGTGACAAATCCACATTCGTCCCGCCCCCGCTAAGCCCAGGGTCAAGGTCACAGACTTGGTGCGTTCGAAACCTTAACGCTGGGTAAATGTCTTGTAATTTCTGTTTCCTTGCTCGGATCTGCTTCACATTTCACACACGCATTGCTCCAATGGTTCTCTGCCGCCCTGTGACAAATCCACATTCGTCCCGCTCCCACTAAGCCCAGAGTCAAGGTCACAGACTTGGTGCGTTCGAAACCTTAACGCTGGGTAAATGTCTTGTAATTTCTGTTTCCTTGCTCGGATCTGCTTCACATTTCACACACGCATTGCTCCAATGGTCCTCTACCGCCCTGTGACAAATCCACATTCGTCCCACCCCCGCTAAGCCCAGGGTCAAGGTCACAGACTTGGTGCGTTCGAAACCTTAACGCTCGGGTAAATGGCTTATAATCAAATATGCCTCGTTTTCTTTGGCTGCCAGCGGGGGCATTCGTGTGCCGACAGGCCACATTTCTAGTAAATTTTGTTTCCCTTATCCAGCACGTTGTGTTTTCAAATGTGCCCTCGGTTCCTTTGCTGTCACCGGGCGGACTTCGTTGTCCTGTCTGATATGCGCCGCAAATTTCCAAATAACAATATAGTTAACCCTGTATTGTGTCAACAATGATTGTTAAGTTATCACAGCGGCTGCATATATTTTTAACCATTTTGTTCACTATGATTGTTATATCACAGCGCTACTAGGTATATAGTTTACCATTTTATCAACGCTGTGTTAGATGGACGAGGTGCGGGATGAGTTGGAGCGGGCGCGGGCCGTATTTCTGGACAAGATCACAGAACAGGCTCGCCAGATGGCCTGGATACGGGCCGCAGTCTACTCAAAGGTCAGTGTCTCGTATCTAGGGTGGGGGTGGGGGTGGTGTATTCCTGGACAAGAATACAGAACAGGCTCGTCAGATGGCCTGGATACGGGCCGCAGTTTACACTCATGTCAGTGTCTCGTATATATCTAGGGTGGGGTGGGGTGGTGATGGTGTATTTCTAGATGAAATCCCAGAACAGGCTCGCCAGTTTATACTTGGGTCAGTGTCTCATATCTAGGGTGGGGTGGATTAGGGGTGGGGGGGGGGGGGGAAACACATGAACACTCACAAAGCAAACAAACTAACACAATACATCATGATAAAAACATGACATGTGTACAGCTGTGCCTTCAACGTGGCACAAACATTAATACACTAATACACACATTGAGTGACAAAGAAATCTTATATTTGTAGTGAGAAAATCAATCTTGCAATATGTGTTTAGCCCCTGACAACAGGAAGCTGAAACTTTGTGATGGTGATAGAAATATACAAATGAAGTAAGAAAGGAATCTTATACTGGTGCTGAGCCTGGCACACATTACAATGTATGCCAGAGCTCCAGATAAGCTGCGTATTTGCGTAAATACACAATTAAAATTACAAATGAAGTAAGAAAGGAATCTTATACTGGTGCTGAGCCTGGCACACATTACAATGTATGCCAGAGCTCCAGATAAGCTGCGTATTTGCGTAAATACACAATTAAAATTGCCAAAAACCCAATTGAAATCAGAAGTAGCGAGTATCAAAAAGCAATAACAAATTTTGGTACCTTTATCATGCTACAGAAAACAATAAACATCCACAAATATAGCATATTTTTTCTTATTTTCAATGAAAACACATCTTGGTATTTCATTAGAATTGTCTCCAAGGAGACAATTCTAATGAAATGCCAAGACATGTTTTCATTTTGAAGCAAACTATTCAATAATTGCTGTCTGTTGATGTGTAAACAAACAGTAGTGTGATTTTATTTTACCCAAATAAAATATTGAAATACTCAATTGCTTCAGATATGATGGAATGAAAATACTCAATTACTAATTCCTTATCTGGAGCCCTGTGTGCAATCATTTAGCCCCTGAAAACAACTGCAAGTTAAATTTGTTACAAATTCAATATCGAAACGTGTTTTCAGTTCTTTGTCAGTAGTATTCATATATTTATGATGGCAAGTTCACAAGCATTTGAGTGGAAGATATACGGCAGGCCTGGATTGCACAGTTGTTCTGATTGCATCACCAATTCTAGGATTTTAAATTTAGTAGCCAAAAGGAACTGATAACTCGAAAAAAGACAATATTATTTTACATTTGTTCCTATACAGTCGAACCTGTGTTAACGACCACCTGTGAATAGCGACCACCTGTCCACAATGGCCAGTTAAAACCCCCCCGTCCAATTTGTTCTTTAAAAGACCTTGGAATAACGATCACCTCCGAATTACGACCAAAAAAAAATAACATCGCAATCGCCGATTTTCCTTTTATCACAAAACTCGGCGACACGGGGAAAAGTTGCCGACAGATTGCGACAGAAATGAAAACAATTACCTTGCCCGATATGGTCGGTGTCATTTTGGCGACATTAAACATTTTCAATGAAAAATATTGCATAACTCCATTAACGGTAATTCCCGATATGTATTCCATATCGTGTATTCCAATAGGCATAATGCAATTCCGCGCAAGTCATAAAACTCGATCATTAGCTGGCAAACTGTTACACGATGCTGATTCGTCTACAGTGACAAGACTAAGACTTCAAACACACCGCGCGTGTCAAGTGTAAATTTCATACTGCGGGGCACAAGGCCATATCAAAGATTAATACACGTGGTTGCTGACATCAGTCACGTAGTCCACACTAGACTGGTACCCTGTTGGATGCGCAGCATAGCGTTATTCCTAGCGACCGGGAACCAGTGTAAAGTGACACGACAAACGTGTTTATATGAATTGGGTCTTGATCTCCGACAAATCCCGGCTTATTGCATTAGCGACCAGACCAGGCAGTGGATTCGCATAGTCTGCCCATGGTTTACATGGTTTACAATGCTCGCGAATCTCTAATTAAAAACATCAGTAAGTACGTCAGCGGACATTGCCAATTTGTCATAGGCTGCTTAAATATTCGGGCTTGACCAGGATAGTATACAGTACATTGGACAGAAAGCAAATAAGCCTGGTGTTCTCTCCTGATTTGGACACCTAGCTCGTGTGGGTTACTCGACTTTGTTACAAAAAAACTCGCGGTTTTCACAGGCCGCGCCACATAGGCTATCGTTTTAATACAGACTATATGACCGTTATTAATTTCAACTTGTGGTGTGAAATACAAGGTATTAAATGGTGCACCAAAGCAAGCCGCAGGATATACTTATCGTGAAGATAATTACTCACCTTTGTATATAATTTCCAAAGCGAGGCTGGGTTCAGAACACTAACAAGATGACAAAACAAAATAAATTGACTATTTTAGCCATTTTCGTGCAATTTTTAATTGATGAAAAGCAGATACACTCCACGATCGTGCAATAGCGAATTGTCAGGTGGAAGTGTATACAGCCAAGACGTTTTCTATGCATGCATATATATTACAATAGAATGCTAAATACATGGCCGACTTTGTTGTGAAACCGGGAAAATGTTCGACCCTTGGAACAATGACCACCTGTCAACAACAACCACTTTGGCCACTTCCCTTTGCCGGTCGTTGTTCACAGGTTCGACTTTATTTGTAAAAACCTAGTACTTTTTATGCTCCCGGTCTCTGTAGAGCTGGAGGCATATAGTGTTTATAGACTGCGAGTACATCCGTCCGTCCGTCCGTCCGTCCGTCCGTCAGGCACATTAAGAAGTTTACCGGAGTTTCTCAGTTATTTCATAACTTCTATTTATTACATTAAAACAGTGTTATTCGGTGCTGTAACCCATTTCATAAATGTGATATGACACACATGTAATAACACCTGGAGCAAATTTGATTGCCTGGCCGCATCACCATAATTATGTATTCATATTTGTGTCAAATGAATAAAAGGGAGACATTCCAAATGACGTCCGTAATGGCACAACAAAGCAATGATGATTGCATGTTTATAACAATTTTCTAGTTGGGATTAAAAGTATCTTTCTCTGTGGAGATTTTAACTTGATGCGAAAATAGTCTGCTCACTTGATACATATTGTATATATCCATGTTGGCTGCTCTTCGGAGGGTGAAGTCATGTGATAAACAGAATCTCAAACTCGTTTCCATTTGATATGAGATTTATGAAACTCGTCCACAATTTTATGCACCTCGTCAGAGGCTCCGTGCATAAATTGTGCATGACTCGTTTCATAAATCTCATCAAATGGTCACTCGTTTGAGATCCTCTATATCCCTTGAAGGATAGCTTAAATATTTCAACATTGCATACCTGTGGACAAATGCCACACATCCATGCTGCCCTTAATATGACCTTGACCTTCTGACCTTGATGTTTTGATCTTCACAACTTTTAACGTTTTTACACATTAAGAAGTTTGCCGGAGTTTATCAATTCTGTCATAACTTCTATATCCCTTGATGGATTACTTAAATAGTTCAACACAGCATACTTGTGGACAAATGCCACACAGACATGTTGCCCTTAATATGACCTAGACCTTTCGACCTTGACAACTTTGAACTTTTTTCACACATTAAGAAGTTCACCAAAGTTTCTCACTTTTTTCATAACTTCTATATCCTTTTACGGATTACTTCAATAGTTCAATACATCATACTTGTGAACAAATGTCACACATCCATACTGCCCTTAATATGACCTTGACGTTTTTACCTTGACAACTTTTTCACACATTAAGAAGATTGCCTGAGTTTTGAAATTCTGTCATACCTTCTATATTTCTTGAAGGATCACTATAATATTTCAATACATCATACTTGTGCACAAATACCACACATCTATGCTGTCCTTAATACCGTATTTTGCCGTGTATTAGACGCACTTTTTTTACCCAGATTTTCATCCCACAAAGTCTTATACACACGTTTGGATACAAGAGCATTTTTTTCCACCCCGAAATATCAACAAAAATTACCAAAAAATCATAAAATAAAGATTTGTTTCGATATTTGTTGTTAGTCTTTGCGGTAACATCCGCTTGAAATTGGAAAAGTAGCATCAGATTCGTATTCTAAACAGTTCGCGCCTTACACGTTTCGACCACAGGCATTCGGCGTGTTTCGGCTTTCATCGGAATAACTGCATATATATATAGAGTTATACCGACGAAAGCCGAAAAATGCCGAATGCCTGTAGTTTCGACGCTGTGTCACATTCGGTTGACATTTTGCCGAATCACAATCTGGCCTCTATCATTTGAATTATCTTTTGAAAACATTTACCGGGCCCATATCGGTCGGTGTCATTTTGCCATGAAATTTTATTGCATGATGCCATTAACGGTAAATCCCAATATGCATAATGCAATTCCATGCAAGTTATAAAACTCCATCATTAGTTTCGAAACTGTGTTTTTACACGATGCTGATTCGACCAAAGTGGCAAGCCTAAGTCAGCTGGCCGACATCAAACACACCGCGTGTCAAGATTTACAACACGAAGCCATATCAAATATCAATACACGCGGTTACTGACGTCAGTTTCGTATTCGTCACTAGACTGGTACCCTGTCTGATGCGTGCCTACTGAAACAATTCTGCCGGGAACCAGTCTATTTATGACACGGCAAACGTGTTTATGTGAATTGGGTGTCTATCTCTGACATATCCCGGCTTATTGCATTAGCAACCAGACCAGGCGGTGGATTCGCGTAGTCTACACATGGTTTACAATGTTCGCCAATCTCTAATTAAAAAGATCATAATTTCGTCAGCGGACAATGCAAATTCGTCATAGCTATAGGCTGCTTTCAGCGTCATTTCGGCTGCACTGCTCTGAAATTTCTGTCAACATTCAGCGTCATTTACGGAAGATACAACTGATTTTGAAATATTACACCGGTGAGATTTGTTCGTTGCTTTGTGCAAAAAATCTATAACACCCAGCCGTGTCAACTAACAGGTGTTTATCGTATGGCATCATCAGCACGAGGCTGTAAACTATGTGACCTTTAGGCTATGTTTTGAAATTGCACTGATTGGTCAACACGCCTTTTGATGCGCCACAGACGTCGCGACATGGGGCAATCAGTAATCCATTTCATGCCGAGGATACGCTTATGTTTGCGGAAAATATTTTCCTTCTATGCACTCAGAAGTATATGCCGCGACCACCATTTAAACCGTCTCATTTAAATGGTTCAAATGAGTGGTCACAACATATACTTTCATTGAGAAATAACAAAAATAAAATATTTAATAAATTTCATATCCGTAAATGTGTATTCCGAAAGGAATGGGTTAAAAAAAACACTGGATTATACGCAGATATTTCGCCGATATTGATTTCGAAAATATTTTTCGTAAATGGTGTTGAAAAGAGATAATACATACCGCAATCAATGATTAACAATATAATACCATTTTCGGCAGCAATATGTTCGCAAATATAACACGATTTCTGGCAATAGTCTGTTACAAATTTAACACGATTTTGATATACAAATAGGCAAAAAAATCGGGAGGTAAGGCACAACCGTGTACTAACCGAGCATGTGTTATAGTGAAGTGTGTACTACCGGGTTCACAGTGTCATTGAAGATACTAGAAAACGGTGAACTACGGACCAGGGAATCACGGACATAGAGTCGACAAATCACGGACATAGCAAACTATGATAGAGAAAATACAGACAAAAACGTCCAAGTTACGAATAAAAAAATAGTGCGGGGGAATAAATAACAACAACTTGGTGAGTTTTTTTAATTTTTTGTTTCATTTTGTTAGGAAAATTGGGTGCGTCTTATATTCTCATGTAGACATTTTCCCCCCGATTTTAGACTGAAAATAGGGGTTCGTCTTATACACTCTTGCGACCTACGGTATGACGGTATGACCATGAACTTTTTACCTTCACAACTTTGAACTTTTTCTCAAATTAAAATTTATTATCACAGTTTATCACTTTGTCACAGTTTCTCCAATCTGCCACCGGGGGCATTTGTGTGCCAGGCCACATTTTCTTTTTTAAATTAATTTCTTAAATTTTTAGTAAGCAAATTGTCGATTACATTAAATTTTAGTTGCCAAATGTCAAATTTAGTAGTCAAATGCCTATTTTAGTAGCCAAATGGCTATTTCCGGTACTAGTAGCACCTGCCTAGACAATTCATGGGTTCATCTGTCGTATTTATCTTCAGCAAAAGCAAGAAGACGTAGCCTGGCTGCTGAGTGTTGCCTTAAGGACTGTGGAGAAAGCCTCGCACTTCGGGCTTCTGTTCCAATACATGCCCGAGTTCTACCTGGAGATTGTGATCAATTCGTACAACGCCCTCCGCAACTACTTCCATCCCACCGTGCCAATGGACCAACTCGAAGGTACCTTAATAGCCCTAAATATTTGGACACCATTTGTTCTGGAAACCCCTATTAAATAGGGGTTTCCCAGAACAAATGGTGTCCAAATACAGTGGAACCTCTCTAAACCGGACACCAAGAAAACACCTGTGATCTTATTTGTAATGAGTTTCTCGGTCATTTATCTCTGGTGATAATGTATGTTCGTGATCACAGAGTACACAACTATGGCTCAGAATGATCAAATTCCTGATTTACAGTGAAACCTCTTTAAGCCGGACACCCTGGGGACCTCCCAGGGTGTCCGGTTTAGAGAGGTTTTACTGTATGTTGTAATTGTGATAAACCAGTACAATCATACTGACGTTAAACATTGGGACACTCTTTGTTGTGTGAAACCAGATATGTATATACGTTTCCTACAACACTGTTTGCTTTTTGCAGTTCAACTAAGTGAATTTTCAACTTTATGACAGTATTTTCACTACTCAATTTCAAAATCAATGCGTATTTTCACATTGCTGTGAATATTTTGTACTCCCACTTGTGATAATCAATGCGTATTGAGCTAATATAATTGCGTAAAATACGCCAATACGCTCCTTATCTGGAGCTCTGTGGTAACCACATACATATGGGCTGCTGGCTGAGTAAAGGGGCATAACCACGTTTTATAACACTACAGTAGTAGGTCTTGTCCCCTTCTCACACTCAATACACTAATAACCCTAAATATTCGGACACCATTTATTTGGGGAAACACATCAACTATATGGTGTCCCTACAACAGTGAGCGTGCCAATATATAGGGTTAGTATAGCATTACTGGTTTAATCACAATTACAATGTATTTGGATACAATTTGCTTTGGGAAACCTCTATTTAATAGGGGTTTCCCAAAGCAAATTGTGTCCGAATACTTACGGTTATTATGGTAGGTGTATTTGGTAATTGATTTGCTCATGCCACTATTTTAGTGTTAGTGTGTATTTACTTTAACCCTTACAATGCTGAATTAAATTTTGTTGACTTTTCTGTTTTTCTCAATAAAAATATGTTTTAACCCTTAGACCGCTATCTTATTTTTTTTGTCATCTGCTGTTTATTTTCTATTTTCCATTTTTATCATCAAAAACATGCTTTGACAGCACTTTAGAATAATTTACAACATGCTTTAACAGAACTTCAGAAATGATTCTGAAGTGCTGTCAAAGCATGTTTTTATTGAGAAATAAGGCAAGATATAAAATCAGCAGCAGACGACAATTGTTGTGAGTAGCGGTCTAAGGGTTAACAGCGGATATGAATTGACTCCAGTGCAGATAATTCTTATGAACTGCCAAAAAAATATTTTTCGGAGGAATACGACAAATATGAAAAAAAAACAGCAAACAACAATTTTCGAATTCCACCTGTTAAGTGTTAATGCCATTGACCAGATAAACCAAGTTTTTCAGCATCTGGCTTATGCACATATTTTTCCTACTTTCCTCAGATTATGGCGACCTTGTTCAGGGATTTGCTACATTCCTGGTGCACCATTTCTCCGACTCCCGGATTGTTATCTCAGGTACTGGCTTATACTAAACCCTGGGAGGTGCCCAGTGGAACCTCTCTAAACTGGACACCCTGGGAGGTCCCCAGTGGAAGCTCTCTAAACTGGACATCCCAGGAGGTCCCCAGTGGAAGCTCTCTAAACTTGACACCCCAGTACTTACCCAGTGGAACCTCTCTAAACTGGACACCCCGGGAGGTCCCCAGTGGAACCTCTCTAAACTGGACACCCAGGGAGGTCCCAAGTGGAACCTTTCTAAACTGGACACCCCAGTACTTACTACCCAGTGGAACCTCTCTAAACTGGACTCCTGTGAGGTCCCCAGTGGAACCTCTCTAAACTGGACACCCCAGTACTTACCCAGTGGAACAGGGTTATACAGGGGCACAGGAAGCATCAAAAGATTGGTCCACTGGGTGCCCCCGACACCCACCCAAAGTGCATCCCTCGACACCCACCCAAAGTATATGTTGTTACCACTCAGTTGAACCGTCTCGCCAAGACGGTTCAACTGAGTGGTAACAACATACGCTTTTGATGAGAAATGAGAAAAAATGCAGACAAATATTTACATTCCGATTTTTTTATACATGAATTACAAATATGTCAAAATTATTGATCCGGCAGTCGCCGGACCTGTCGGACCTGTTCTGACGCCCCTGTTATAGCAACATATAAAACTTAATTTGTAGACACCGCAATGTGTAGTATACGTATGCCAATTGTGCTGAATTTTTCTTTGAG
Organism: Conchocele bisecta; assembly: GCA_029237695.1. Classification (NCBI taxonomy): domain Eukaryota; kingdom Metazoa; phylum Mollusca; class Bivalvia; order Lucinida; family Thyasiridae; genus Conchocele; species Conchocele bisecta. The sequence goes on along the minus strand of CM055266.1, from coordinate 138,440,376 downwards.
TTTATTGATACAGTGAAACCTCTCTTAAACCAAACACCAATACAACACCAATACAACACCAATACAACACCAATACAACACCAATACAACACCAATACAACACCAATACAACACCAATACAACACCAATACAACACCAATACAACACCTGTGATCGTATTTTTAATGAGTTTCTTGGTCCGTTATCTCTTGTGATAATGTCTGTTCGAGATCACATAGCACACAACTATGGCTCAGAATGATCAAATGCCTGATTTACAGTGAAACCTCTCTAAGCCGGACACTGGGGACCTCCCAGGGTGTCCGGTTTAGAGAGGTTTCACTGTACTTTCTATATTCACAGATTCGCGGGATAACATCATCCAGTCCTTGGCCTGTTTTACCTGTTACGAGCAGTCGGTTAAAGTGCTGGAATCCCTCCCATTAGACATGTAGGTGGCAGTTTTATATTTCTGTGTGTAACATATACTTTACTCTTGAATTGCCTTGTTTTTATACGCCTGTTTAAAAAAATAAAATAGGACATAATATGTACCGTATTCACCTTGTGTGGGCACAGATTGTCTACACGATTACTAGAGTTACTCTTGACGGATCATAGTCTCATTCGGTATTCCTTGCTAAAAACCTTAGATTAAAATGTTGGGAGTCGGGGTTTGTGGTTTATCAAGTATCCAGGAATCCTTGAAAGGTCTTAGGCCGAAACAATGGAGTAGTGGGTTATGGTTTATCGAATAAGGTACACAATTTCCGTTCAGGATTAAAGGTACATGCCCACTCAGTAGGCACAAAATGTTAGTTATAGGAATTAAATTTGTGTAAAATTGTGTCACTATTCCACCAGTTCTAAATATTACGAGTGCCCACTATACATATTTTATCATTTAGTAATATTTATTTTACTGATAGTGACTCGCGGTGGTATCGGGCTATTTTTATATGCAAATGAGGCATGCTATTCTTTAATTATTTATACTAATTAAATGCGTCACCTCAAAAAATAATATTTTCAACAGATTATAAAGTATGATCATTGCACAAAAAATAAATACAGAGAATAAATATTAATGCCAGTTATCATTTTTAGGAAACATGGTTATCGCCCCTGATATGAAACCAGCCTGATACCACCGCGAGTCACTATCAGTAAAATTGAAGATTCGGCCAGAAAAGGGCGGACAATTATTGAAAAATGAGCAGTAGGGTGCAGCCAAAAAGCCCGAAAAAGGGGACACAAATGGCTCGTAGAACAATCTGTATTCTTTCTCCCTTCACTGAATGCAACATAAATTCACTTATTAACCCTTAGACCGCTACTCACAACAATTGTCGTCTGCTGTTGCTTTTATATCTTGCCTTATTTGTCAATAAAAACATGTTTTGACAGCACTTCAGAATCATTTCCAATGGAAATGATTCTGCAGTGCTGTCAAAGCATGTTGTAAATTATTCTAAAGTGCTGTCAAAGCATGTTTTTGATGATAAAAATGGAAAATAAAAAATAAACAGCAGACGGCAAAAAAATTAAGATAGCGGTCTAAGGGTTAATACATGTCCTTGTATAACCCAATACGGGAAACACTTATATCCGTGTTCCGGTGTCGGGTTGTACATGATACATGGGGATAACGGTGGTTTTGTTGCCGCTGATTGTTATAGCCACACACCAGGTAACACGATACTAGAAACACAAATGCAATTTTTCTGGTGTCGCATTTCCAGGGATTCTGCTTGGGAATTTTTTTATTTTTTTTTTCTCCGAAAATTGTAATTTTTTATTGCCAATTGTTTATTTTTATCGCCAATTGCGAAAGTGGCGATCGCCAGTGGAATCCCTGCGGTGCGATCTGGATTCCTTACTGCGGCTTCCTTCCCAATATACGGAATCATAAAAGGCACAACACTGTTATAAATAGTAATGGAGTGAATATGTGGTATTTTGTAATACTGTTGTGACAACAGTATTACAAAATACCACATATTTTATCCATTACTATTTATATCATGTATGTGTTTAACAGTTTTCCATGTTACCTATTATGCAATATTATGCAATAGTCATGTACTTGCATATGATGCATATCACCGCTTACTCGTATACCACTACTGGTAGTTGGTCTCAAAGATTGTTTTAATAAAGACTATGTTCTGTTATGTTCTGTTTGATCACATATGGTTCTCAATTTCAGTTGTAACTTGTTAGTGATGGAATCACGCCTTAATTTATTAATAAAAGAGATATTTCTTACTTGGTGCGAGGGATGGATTGTGGCCAAGGGGTTAGAACACCTGTCTTCGGAGGTTGTGGGTTCAAACTTCGCCTAGGGCATCAAAAATACTTTCATAGTATTTCCATCCCACTGGTCTGTCGGATGAGACTTTAAACTGTGGTCCCGTCTCTATATGACGTTAAACCATTTCACTTTTACTTTTTTTTCTTGGGGAAATAATTCACAATATTCCTCTCAACCAAGGGCAATATTTGTATTAATTATATATGGTGGAAAATTTCAGTTGTAACTCGTTAGTGACGGCCCTAATCACGCCGTACGAGAATCGGTCGTGGGCTCAGACCAACTGGATCCTGGTGCGGGTCTGGAAGGGTTGTGGGTTCGGGTTCCGATACACCCACCTCCCCCACCTTGTGCCGTCCAAGATACAGCTCACAGAGTTTGGCACGGCCTCCTTACAGAGTAAGTGGGATGTGTTTACCCCTAGCATATAAAGTATGTTGAGGGGTACATCCATCCATTCGTCCACCCGTTCATCCGTCTGTCCATCTGTCAGTAAGATTTGCATTAAATTTTTCAGGTAACAATTTTCTCTGCAACCGTAAGCCGGATTGACTGGAAACTCCAAAAACTTCTTTATCATCATCCATATTTTCATTCTATAGCCCTCCCTAGAGACTTTCATGCCGAAGGTTAAGGCCAAAATGACTTCAGCTCACAGAGTTTGGCATATCCTCATTACAGAGAAAGTGTGACATGCTTCGTCAGGTATGGAGAATAAAATGGACCTTGTCCAAGGTCAAATGACTCTGAAACTTGAATTGTTTGTATCTGCTCCTCATAAATTCCGCTATATCCGCTAAATTGTCAATTTTGTCCGCCATAGTTCAGAGCTCCAGATAAGCTTTGTGTCTAAAGCGTACTATACCCCCTGATTTCAAAATCATTGCGTATTTTACTTTTACAAATGGATTATTGATTTTCTTTTCTTCATTACTAAATAGGGGACAAAGGAAAACATTATAAAAAATTTAAACATTCACTTATTTGAGCTGCAAACTGTTTGCTTTTCGCAGCTCAACTAAGTGAATTTTCAACTTTATGACAGTATTTTCACTACTCAATTTTAAAATCACTTCGTATTTTCACATTGCTGTGTGTATTTTGTACTCCCACCTTTGATAATCTTGAATGCGTATTCTGCTGAAATAATTGTGTAAAATACGCCAATACGCACCTTATCTGGAGCTCTGGTAGTTGTTTCAGCTTATAGCAATTCCACAATGACGTCCTGTACAGTTTGATGTTGTGACATCATTGCATAGTCAGTCAAGATGGCCGACATGATATACATGAACACATTCTGGCTCTTGTTTGTAAAAAAGCAAACAAAATGTATAGATATTTCATATCTTTAAAAGAGTGTTTGCTTTTTTTTCCAAGTGAATTTTCAACTTTTTTAGAGCCATTTTACTCCTCATTTTGAAAATCAGTTTATCAAATTTTCAAATTGTCGTGAGTATTTTTTACTTCCACTTTGAAAATCATATAGGCAGCTAAAATAAATGCATAAAATACAGCATTCTAATACATCGAAACGACGCATCTGATCGGTCAATTGTAATCACAGCCTATAAAATATGAAAAATCACAGCATATAAAACCTCCTCTTTTATAAAAATGGTGGTGGGTACGCAAATTATCCCCAATTCATTTTCGGCACACTTTCAGTTATCTATGCTGTCACCTTGATCTGTACAACCCAAAGTGGAGGAAGAAAATTGACCAACAACTGGCGAAAATGACTTCAGGGTGGCCATTCAACAAATGTTCAAAAATATTCAGTACCCCACCCACTCAAAATACATGTATCCAGAAGAATCTAGCTATCAACTCAAATGCAAACTCAATATGCCAGTACCAGCCTACATTTTTACTAATTCCAATGTGCACGTACATGACTATGCATAATAAACTGTATTGCAGATGGGTAATCACCTGAATTCGGCATAAATCATGTTTAAACTTGTTGACAGTTCCGTTGTAAAAGTTGAACGAACCCAATAGTTTGGCAGAAATGTTGGGATGTTTTTTAATAAAAGCAATTAACTGTTGAAACTACATATAGAAAGCATTACAATTGTTAAAATAAACTTTACAGTTTATTACATGTATATGTGTGTAGAAAAAGTCTCAATTTAAAAGTTAATCTCAATTTGAAATGGGAATATTCTTCAGTGGAGTTACATTTCTTCAACTTCATTTGGTGTGAGGCGGTTATCGATGACGACAACAACTAGCTGACGTATTGAAAAACATCACTGTTCGTGATATGCTCCGACGTTTCAGAAAGCAGGGATCACACTTTAATGCATTAGAATGGGGATAACCATGCTTTGTTTTTCGATTTGGATTTTACTGATTCACAGACCATAAAACCTCCCACATACCGTTCCAAATCGAAAAACAAAGAGGTATGTGGGAGGTTTTATGGTCTGTGAATCAGTGAATTTTACTGATTCACAGACCATAAAATCTTCCACATACTGCTCCAAATTGAAAAACAAAGCATGGTTATCCCCTAAATATACATGTACACCTTATCTTGAGCTCTGGATACTACGTGTATTCAATAGAGACGTCACCCAATTACAGAGCCATGCCCGTCCCCGAAGTTCCAGAGTCTGTTAGCAGAGATCTTGCTGAGGGAACCGGATCGCGCCACCAAGTTTCTGAGCACGCTCCTCAACCAGCTCAACTGGTCCTTCTCTGAGTTTATAGGCATGATGCAGGAGGTACGTACAGACCACAGGTGCAAGATTCGGACCTGTGACATAAACAAATTCCATTACCCCACCCACCTGGTGTCAGTACAGCCATAGATGGAAGACTAGGATCTGTGACATAAACAAATTCCATTACCCCACCCACCTGGTGTCAGTACAGCCATAGATGGAAGACTAGCATCTGTGACATAAACAAATGCCCGGTAAAAAAATGCAGTTACTGACATGCCCATTAAAAGGTCCTGTTACCCCACCCACTTGGTGTCATACTGACATAAAAAATGTCCATTTACAAATCCTGTTGCACCATCCACCTGGTGTCTTACTGACACCAGGGGCCCGTTTCACTAAACTTCGTATGACTAAAATGTTCGTAAGCGCAAAATTATGATAGTCTGTAAATTTCACATTAACATTGTTTTCTTATAAACAATTATTGGATTTACATTTATTGAGCATAGGCTGCATATGCAGCCTATGCTCAATAAATGTAAATCCATCAAATGAAATGTTCAGACGATCCTAAATTTGCATTTACAAACATTTTAGTCATACAATGGTTAGTGAAACGATCCCCAGGTTGGTAGGGTAATGGGATGTTTTAATGGGCATGTTTTTATGTCATAGATCCAAGTATTCCACTTGTGGTACAGTCGAACAAATGCATGGAATTTATGGTAGTATAAGCATGACGGGTGGTTTATTGATGGAATGGCGAACAGTGCAGATACAGATCAGGCTGTGCGGTTGCATATTATGATACTCTATGACAAAAGTAACCCATTTGTTTTACTTCGCATATTGGCCAACACCATGGTTGTTTGACAAGTGTAGATTGAGACCAGCCTTGGAGCCGTTTCACTAAACTTCGTACAACTAAAATGTTTGTAAGTGCAAAATTATGATAGTCTGTATATTTCACATTAACAGTGTTTTCTTGTAAACAATTAGTGGATTTACATTTATTGAGCAAAGGCTGCATATGCAGCCTATGCTCAATAAATGTAAACCCATCAATTGAAATTTCCAGACGATCATAAATTTGCACTTACAAACATTTTAGTTAGTTTCAGGTTAGTGAAACGGCCCCCAGTGTACTGTATTGTAATTTATATTTTTGGTACTTGGAAGTAGGATGAAGAGTATCCATCATATGCACTGGTGTGGGACTAAGAGTATTCCATATATACTCCGGTGTGTGACTAAGAGTATTCCATATATACTCCGGTGTGTGACAAGGATATTCCACCCGAGTGGTCAGAATATGTTGTCAGAAACGAGGCTTTGCCGAGTTTCTGACGACATATTCTGACCACGAGGGCGGAATATCCTTAGTCACACACCGGAGTATATCTGGAATACTTTTTCTCACATACCTACTAAGTCCAGAATCATGTTTAGCCATAGTACGCCATCAACGAACCACCATAGTATAATATGTTGTTGATTCTTCCCCAAACATATGTATAGTGACAGTTGATAGTGATTGGAATATTTGTTTAATAATCCAGTGATCATCGCAATTCCCATAATTCATTCACCACCACTTGTAGATCCAGCAGGTGATATCACGGTCTGAACAACGTCTGCTCCTGGAAATGCGCCAGTTGAAGATTTGTGGCACGTGCTTCGAGATTTCCGTCTGCCTTTTCCGCGTTATTGAAATGATCGTCACAATAGCTCCCCAGCTGTTCTTCGACTGGTCCAGACCATCAGCCGAATTGCTTATCAACCGACTTATACAGGTACAGTAACTAGCCTCGAAAAATTAACCGAAAAGGATTTTCTTGAAAGTTTAGGGATACGTCGTACAAAACAGAGATCCTCGGAATCCCAGGGGCCCGTTTCACTAAACTTTGTACGACTAAAATGTTCGTAAGTGCAAATTTAGGATCATCTGGAAATTCCAATTGATGGATTTACATTTATTGAGCATAGGCTGCAAATACAGCCTATGCTCAATACATGTAAATCCAATAATTGTTTACAAGAAAACACTGTTAATGTGACATTTACAGAATATCATAATTTTTCACTTGCGAACAATTTATTCGTGCAAAGTTTAGTGAAACGGCCCCCTGGACACTGCAAGTGTCAACCCCTGCTTTCTACTTCTGGTATTTGGTATTGGTGATAGTTCTATACCCATTTCTGGACTATTCCACTCGTCAGATAAGGCTCATTTTTAAAAAATCTGAAATATACTTACAAACACTGTATCACATTATGAAGTATCTGACATTGATAAGTCCATGCGTATTTCTGGACTATTCTATTCATCAGATAAGGGGAATTTTTAAAAAAATCTGAAATATACTTACAAACACTGTATCACATAAGTATCTGACATTGATAAGTCCATGCGTATTTCTGGACTATTCTATTCATCAGATAAGGAGAATTCTTAAAAAAATCTGAAATATACTTACAAACACTGTATCACATCACATAAGTATCTGACATTGATAAGTCCATGCATATTTCTGGACTATTCTATTCATCAGATACTGGCAAACACTGCAGATTCTGATGAGACGGCTTGTTTACAAGCTGTCTCATCTGGATCTACAGTGTTTGTAAATTTGGCTTTTTGGTCCGTCGTGTTGAAATGGTTAAACACAGTAAGCTGATAAAACTGCTTGTAATTCATTTGATTATTGGCGCATATCTGTCATATCACCCGATTCAAGTTTTTTCTCGTGATTTTTCATTATTCCTCTGACTAGCACGCTCATCTTGAATCAAGCAGCAAGCTTGTAGGTGTTGTACGATGGGGTCAGCGTGTAAATGCACACACGAATGAACATGACAGGTTGGTTCCAACCTGTCGTGTTCGTTCGTGTGTGCACTTACACGCTGACCCCACTGTATGTGTTGTTGTTGTCAACAATTTGGGACGTAAATTTTGAATGTAGCCAAATTTCCCATTCTCTTGATCCGTTTGTTGGATCATTACCAAACTTCCATTGTCATTCGGGTGACCCGCTGGGTTGTGACTTCAATCATCATCATGGCATGAAGAATACTTTCATCCCAGTCTTTTGTCGAATTGAGACTTTAAACTGTGGTCCCGTCTCTATATGGCTTTAGCTGTTGCTTGGATGCTAAACCCAGTCACTTTCATTTTTCCTCTTTCACAGATATATTTCTGTTTCTATATTTCATGTTTGCAGTTAACGTGCCTTGTGCTGAATCGAGTGACAATGAAGAAGGGAATGTTTGACAACGTGGTCAATATGTACATTACAGGTATGTGATATATAAAATAAACTGTTTGCTTATTATAGTGACAGTGTCAGCCCATTTAAAGGACCAGTCAATTTGACTTGGGGTGATTCCAGTATTGATTGTATTGGGTGGTGGTGGGGGTGGGGTGGGGGGGGGGGGGGGGTGGGGGGGGGTGGACCATCCGACCGTACATACATATGTCCGTGTACATTTGCGTCAAAACGTTTGTCTTCAATATTACACAAAGGATTGCTTCAGTACTTGGACACTTGAATCACCTGAACATTTGTCACACACTCCTGCCACCATTAACACGACCTTGACCCTTATCACCTTTGAAATGTCGCTGAAACACTTAGCCATTTTGTTACGTCAAAAGGTTTGTAAGTGTTTCTCCAGGATATATCTTCAATATTATGTGAAGGATTGCTTCAATACTTGGACACTTGAATCACCGGAACATTTTTCACACACTAGCATCACCATTAACACCACCTTGATCTTTGTCACCCTTGAAATGTAACTGAAACACTTAGCCATTTTGTTACGTCAAAAAGTTTGTAAGAGTTTCTTCAACATGTAATATCTTCAATATTACGAGAAGGATTGCTTCAATACTTGGACACTTGAATCACCTGAACATTTGTGACACTTATGCTACCATTAAGTTGGCCTTGACCTTTTTCTTTGCCGTCACAAGGTCGCTGAAACAGTCAAGTATGCCAAGGGGGCATATCCATGTTTTACAAACATAATGGCTAGCTATGTCCCACCATGATAGTGGAGGGGGCATTTAGTGTTACCCTTGTCCATCCGTCTGTCCTTCTGTCTGCCTGTCCGTCCGTCACCAACCATGGCCTATCTCCCCCTTTTCGATTTTGAATTTCCCAATTTTGCCTTGTAACTCGTAAAACTTTTAAACCGTACTAACTACAGACCTGAGACTTGGTATGTAGCTTCCTTATGATGGGTAGATGCGCACAGTTTATTTTGATTTTGACACTAAGCCATGGATTATCTCCCTTCTTTTTATTTCGTGAAATTTGGTCAAATATTGATTTTATTGCGAAAACAAAATTTCCCCATGTTAAATCCCCATAGACATCTTCACGGAGTGAGTGAAGATGTCTATGGGGATTTAACATGGGGAAATTTTTTTGAATTTTAGAAATACTGGACCGATTTTTAAAATAGAACTTTTGTTTTCTTAGTTAGATCATTTCCAAGCTATCTAGCCAGGTTTCGCAGTCAATTTCCAATTTGACTCCTCCCACAAGTCCTTTACCTCTTTTTCCCCCATGTTAAATTCCCATAGAGAAATCAATTTTTCGTAATAAAACCAATATTTGACCGAATTTCACGAAATAAAAAGAAGGCTCATTCTTAAATTTTCCTTTAATTTCATATTATCGAAAAAAATATTGTTTTTGAATTGTTTATATGGCCGTAAAATTTGGGCAGCTTTCGTGAAACAGACTATAGTCATATGTAAATGTAAATAAAGGATTTCCCAATTGCTCCTATATGTCAGGAGGCATCAGGCAGATCGGAAATTGTATCATTGATTAAACAGGATTGTAGGTAACCAACCAACCGGTCATACCAGCCCAAATGGAGGCACGAACCGTTGACCTCATAGTTACTAGGTGTATGCCTTTAACCATTGAGCCACAACAACTACTATATACACTATGTAGTAATGTAGCACATTTGATAAGTTGAGTATTTTAGAATTGAATGGTCTGACAAACATCAATAGTATTTGCCACCACATCAGTATTTTGAATGAGAGTTTGAAACCGATGTCCCATACTCAAGATGTATGATCACGCGGTACTAACAACAACAACAAGTACGGATTCAAAGTACGTATTCTTTTATAGTGTCCTTATTACGTAACAGATTTTGATGAAATATGGCGCATCAAACGCGTCTTGTTAAGCTGCATTTGGTGGTCTCTGTATTTTCACCCAAACTTCTGTCGTTTTTGCGAAGAATCGATTTCCGTGTCTCTGACACGGAAATCGATTCTTCGCAAAAACGACATAAGTCTGTGCCAAACTCCCTAGACCACCAAATGCAGCTCATGAAGACGTGTTTTCTGCGCCATATTTCATCAAAATCCGTTGTATATTAAGGAAAATATCAAATAATACTTACTTTGTGTGGGCGACATTGTTGTTGTTGTAACCACATGATCATGCACCTTGATACTCATATAGCCATAAAACAACTTCACATTCTCTACAGTTGGGGAATACATGTAAAAATGGTTACAGTGCTAGAGTCCACCGTGCTATAGCAATTGCCCTTCTACAGCAGCCACATTTTTGTTTTCCCAATTACTTGATTACTACATAAATGACCCTGCGAACAAAGACCACCTGTGAACAAAAGCCAGATTTTTCTCTTCATAGGGTGGTCTTTATATACAGGTCTGACTGTTATGTCGACTTATTTAAGAAATACACAAACAGTGCAGATGAGCCGGCTTATCAGAATATACACTATGTATTTGCAAAGGTGGTGCTATTTTGTGGGAACAAAATTTGATACCGTATGCAGAAAATGCGTATTTTAGGAAATTAATGAAATTAACAGTTAAAACTAACAAAAAATAATAAAATGTATCATTATTTCATGCCATCTCTTCCATTTCCATCCTTTTATCTCTATAATGCTGGTGAAGAATTCATTTAAGCTTTTATAAAGCTTGTTTTCTAATCCATCTTAACATTTATGTATGTATGTACACATTAAGATGAATGAAATAAAATATTGTTTAACCCGACAGCCTGCTATCTGCAAACAGTGCAGATCCAGATGAGCCGGATCGTAACGTAACGTCATCAGGATCTGCACTGTTTGCAAGTAATTTTCATATTTTTAGAACAAAAACACCCCCTTTTCATAAATGGACTAGTTGGAAAATCAGTTGATGACGACTGGATTGGTAGGAAAATTAACATATCACAAGTCCATTCCAGTTACTTAAGGTTGAAAGTCTTAAATCAAATACTATATCACTACTAGGTCTGGAGAGCGTAACCCACTACCCCATACTGGCTGTAGTAACTGGTACCTTGTGTCAACTCGTCCTGCGGTCCGGGGAACAATCGTACGTACCAACCCCTTTATTATCCCCTCGCCGATAGACAATCGGGATATAGCGTTAGTCCATGTATGCACATACGTGCGTGCTTGCATACGTACGTTAACACATTTCAATTTTCAATAACTTATTAATAACTTGAACGATTTTGATAATATTTGGCCGCAATGTGCTTCTCGGGACGGTGCTTTGTTTTTTTTGTGTATAACCCATGTCCGACCGCCCAAGGTCAAGGTCACCGAGGACTTGTTTGTAAGGCATTTTTTTTTTTATCAAGGCTGCCAGCAAGGGCAGGGATTCCGCTGGCAATCGCCACTTTCGCAATTGGCGATAAAAATAAACAATTTGCGATGAAAAATTACAATTTTCGAAAATTGTAATTTTTTATCGCCAATTGTTTATTTTTTATCCTATTGGTTATTCCATTTTTTTTTCATTTTTTTTTTATTTTTTGAAGTGTCAATGTTTTTATTTTCCCCAGCGGAATCCCTGCAAGGGGATTAGCCTAGTAATAACGATGCCCTTGTTATATTATAAATTGATCACTCTGACTACTGGTGTTGCACAGGTAACTCACCATGCATTCACTGCATACTAGTATGCCCCGACTTAATACACATGTTTGTATCCTGCATTTACTAAATACACATTTCAGGGTCACAATGCTGATGTTTCATTTGTCCACATTCTGTTCACTGATATTGTATTTGACCATCCTCTGGCATGGCATAAAATGTTACATGACGAAGAATATCAAGTTAATCAGACTCAGCTCAGATATGATAGGAGTTCCTCGGTAATCATAAAAATTACTCCACATTTCCTTGCCTGATAAACTTGATATTAAAAGACACTAGCCTGGTATTCTTAATATTTCTGTATATGCCATATGAGGATATGCCATTTTGATTGGGGAAAATCATAAATATTTTCTTTAAATGTGCTTAGAAGTATATGTGTCGACCACCATTTGAACCGTCTCATTGAGACGGTTCAAATGAGTGGTCGCAACATATACTTTCATTGAGAAATAACAAAAATAAAATAAAATATTTTAAAAAATTCATTCCATAAATGTGTATTCCGCATGTAATTGGTTAATATGGTTTGATTGTTTGGTCGGTTTGACCCAATGTTACAGGGGTCAACTGATGATGGACCTGCTGCTGTCTGACCCTGGCTTCCAGGTGTCAGGGCTCGAGTTTATGGTGGGCGGGGGCGATAGGTTGGGACCCGCCCAGGCAGCCAAACAGGCGGGCGAGAAGATCTTCGACTTCAGGAATTGTATGTTTCTTATCTTAACCTTTCTCCCCTAAATGTGGCTGTTTAGTTTAAACTTTATTTATTTTACAACGATTACAAACAAGTGCGAGAACACTTATACAAATGCTTTTGTTGGCACAGATAGGGGCGTATGGGTGGTCCTTAATATGGGAGCAAACCGGAGTACCCGGAGGAAACCCACTTGTCCAGTCTGGAGACCACTGTACCATCTCATATACTGCCCCGGTCGAGGATCGAACCCACGCTGGATTGATGAGAAGCTCGCTCGTTACCAATTGCGCGAACTGACCAACTGTGGCTGTTGTACTATATATCACCAACCCGAAGGACCATAAAGCCCACATTTTCAAATGCTGTAGATCCAGATGAGTCTGCACAGTCTGATCAGGATCTGCACTGATCACCATTCCATCAATGAAACGCCTGTCATGCTTCTAACAAGCAATATAGATCATTTTCAGGTTACAGAAGTGTGCTATTTGATCAGGAGCTACACTGGTCACAAATCCCATAAGCTCCATTTCTCCAGTCACAGCCACATTTTGTACATGACTTTCTGTGCATATCCAGGGGTGGGTTGTAGTTGAGATGTTAGAGCTCTGGGGGCCGTTTCACTAAACTTTGTACGACTAAAATGTTTGTAAGTACAAAATTATGATAGTCTGTAAATTTCACATTAACAATGTTTTCTTGCAAACAATTATTGGAGTTACATTTATTCAAGTGAGCATAGGCTGCATATGCAGCCTATGCTCAATAAATGTAAATCCATGAATTAAAATTTACAAAAGATCCTAAATTTGTACTTACATGTACGAACATTTTAGTCGTACACAATTTAGTGAAATGGGCCCCTGGACCTCAATACCAGGTTTTGGGTTCAATCCCTGCCTGAAAAAATAATTTCATAGTATTTCCCTCTCACTGGTCTTTCGGGTGAGACTTGAAACCGAGGTCCCATCTCTACATGACCATAGCTGTTGCTGGAACATTAAACCTCTTCATTTCACTTTTTCGGCGCATATCCAAGCTCTCGTGTCTTTAAGCCCCGTTCATATCAGTGTCTAGTCTTGACCAAATTGTAAATCACAAGTCTTTTATGCATGTTTATAATGTACATAGTATGTATGTATGTTTGTATAGTATGTATATTTTATAGTTAGAGAGGGCCTCAGGGAAGATTGGATTTACCAATCTGATGTTTTACTCTCATTAAATAAAGTCATTATTATTATTATTATTATGATGGTGTGTGACACATGTTACAGATACAGAGGTGTCGGCCGAAGAGGTGGACAGTGTGGAACAGCTGATCAGTCGCATAAAAACCCGACAACAGTCCTTCGTTAAAGAGGAGAAGGTATATGAGACACGCCATGGGATTTTGTACCTTCGAACATCTGCATACGGTAATTTTATGAAATACGTTACAATAATTTTCATAAATTAAGTCAAAAGTTGACAAAATTTTCAGAGTACATGCGGATTATTCCGCATGTACTCTGAAAATTTTGTCAACTTTTGATGCCATTTTTCCGGAAAATATTGTAAATTTTGTAAGCGTATTTCATGAAATTACACAGATGTCCGAAGGTACAAAATCACATGGCGTGTCTCATGTGTGTAATTTGTGTACATACCGGTATGTTGGTGTCCGTGTTGAGCTGCAGCATTTTGAGTTTGTGGACATATCCAGTAGTCTGATCAGGGCCTACATAGTTCGCTGTTCAATTTGAAAAACATCCCTAATAATGACACTTTAGAAACTAAGTTTTATGGTGTTGAATAACTTAAAGATGAATATCCCTAGTTTCAAAATTAAGGTCAGCTATAGAGGGCAAAGGTCATTTTGTACATGTATTCTAGATTTTCAGATAGCTATTGTGAGACTTGTCAGAATATACGCAACTGTTCTACAGCTGCTTTTCAAATCGTGTAAGTTTTTAATAATTTTTCTAACCTTGTTTGCTTAACCAGGCATGCTTTAACCCTTAGAGCGCGGGAAACGAAAAGTGTTGTCCGCTTTTGTTTAATATTTTGTCTTTGTTCTCAATAAAAACATGGTTTGAGAGCACTTCAGAATCATTTCCATTGGAAATGATTCTAAAGTGCTGCCAAACTATGTTTTTCTTGACAAAATTTAATTCAACATTGTAATGGTTAATATATTGTATTCACATTCATCGGGAGATTTTAATTTTCTATGTTCGCTTGTTTTCATAGTGTTCATAATGTAATAATTCCAGTACAAAAATATTTACACAATTCCCTAACATTTGATTGGCCCGTAGCAAGTCTCTGTCCAAAATTTATATCCCAGTAAACTCCCACGCCGAACTACTTTCCATAACCGTGAGGCGCAGTTAAAATAATTAAGAAAACGGAAAATAAACACATTTTCTTGATGAATTTATTTCAAATGCTGGAATTATAAGGAATGAATGGCCTTTTTGTTGAATTTATCGGGGATACAAACTTGGAAAAGTCGCGGGAATACTGGACGAGGCCTTCCGGCCTTCGTCCAGTATTCCCGCGACTTTTCCAAGTTTATACCCCGATAAATTCCACAAAAAGGCCATTCATTCCTATATTTCTTCATTTTCAAATCAATACTGACAGCAGTCCTGGGGTTGATTCATGTACACTACAAAATGTGTGGCATATGAATTTCATATTTTTTTCATATGAATTTCATAATGAAAATTTCATATGCAAATGATACAGTGAGCCAATATGCATTGGCAGCAATGCACATGCAAAATCTTCATATGCAAATTATATGAATTTCATATGCAATTCATATGAATTTTTTTCGTCTGTATTGCATATGTGGCACATTATGCTGTGTATGAACCCTTGCCATGTGCTTGGACGTTCACGAAAGCTGCCCAAATTTTACGGCCATATAAACAATGCAAAAACATAATTTTTTTCGATAATATTAAATTTTATCAAAATTTAAGAATGAGCCTTCTTTTTATTTCGTGAAAATTTGTCAAATATTGATTTTATTTCGAAAAATAGATTCATCTATGCGAATTTAACATGGCGGGAAAAGGAGATGGAAGAGCTGTGGGAGGAGTCTGAAAACGAAATTTTTTGGAAATTTACTCTGAAACCTGGCTAGATAGCTTGGATATGATCTAACTAAGAAAACAAAAGTTAAATTTTGAAAGTCTGTCAAGTATTTCTGAAATTCAAAAAATGTCCCCATATTAAATCCCCATAGACATCTTCAGTCAGTGAGTGAAGATGTCGTGAGTGAAGAGGTCTATGGGGATTTAACATGTGGAAATTTTTTTTTCGCAATAAAATCAATATTTGACCAAATTTCACGAAATAAAAAGAAGGCTCATTCGTCATTTTCCTTTAATTTAATATTATCAAAAAAATATTATTTTTGAATTGTTTATATAGCCGTAAAATTTGGGCAGCTTTCGTGAAACAGACTTTTAGTAGGGCCAATAACAATGCTCACAATCATGTACATCATTTGAAGTTGGAACAAGAAATGCGTCTGTCGAACGCGGATACCACCTGCAGCATATTTGAGAAACTGTGACAAAGTGGTTAACCGAAATTTGAGAAACTGTGACAAAGTGGTTAACCAAAAAGTGTGACGGACGGACGGACGGACGGACGGTCCAAACACTATATGCCACCCGTTTCTTCGAAACCCGGTGGCATAATTATTGTTACCGGGTATATAGAGAATACCAGGTTAGTGTCTGTGTGATATCATGTTTATCATGCAAGGCTAGGGAACGCGTAGGAATTTAATATAAAAATACACTAACATGGTATTCTATTTATCAGGTACTGTTTTTGGATAGCCTACATAATTATTACGTTGTTTTCTTTGAAAAGAACACGGACTTGGTCATTCCACTGACGTAATTCGGCAACGTCATGTGATGCCGTTCGACTAATGGAACGTCAGTTTTCAATTTGTTGTAACCCGGATATTCGTATCAGGACAATGCCTGATACAGCAATATGATATCAGTCAGTACGTTACCTGATAAAATTGTAGCTGATTACCCCATTGTTATAAGGTGGTGCGTGATGAAGACCTGTGTACGATCTGCTACGCCAACTACCACGATGCCACCTTCCTACCGTGTAGACACCAATCATGCAAGTCAGTATAGCATACACTCGCAGACGACAGTCACAAAAAACCAAGTTTATATGGCCATAAAAAAAGTACTTTGGTTCTCAGATATCACCGCGTCAGAAAATCCCTGCGCGTCCAGCATTTTATCATCATGGAGAATTAAAATCATACTGTAAAGTCGCCAGATGATCAATGAAAAACTCTACCATGCAAAATATGTTCAATGCAATCATTTCTGACGATAATTTGGTGATTTTTCACATCTAAAGAGGTTATAGTAACTTTATAGAACATATATACATCTGACGACTTGAAAAAATCAGAGACTAATATCTCGAACAACCAAAGAACCAAAATGCTTTTTTTATGGCTTAGACAGATTTCCATGAGGGTGGTCGCATCCATCCATTTGACACAAAACTGCTTGCAGGTCATCTTTGTCATTTGTGACTTTTATTTATGGCTGCGATTGGAAAAATGGGGCTAATGGGTTTTGCGACCTGTGTAGATCCAGATCAGCCTGTGCATCCACACAGTCTGATCAGGATCTGCACTGTTCGCCATTCCATCATTGAAACACCAATCATGCTTCTTACATGCAATATAGACAGGCTACAGAAGAGTGTTATTTGATCAGGAACTACACTGGTCACAAATCCCATAAGCCCCATTTCTGCAGTCACTGCTACATATGAAGATCACTGCCTTGGCAAGTTTGGGGTCTGGCCTCCTGCAGTGATATTCTGTAGGCCCTCACTGGCAAATCTAGCATCCAATACTTATTAAGTACAAACTTTATTTATTTTGCAACATTACAAACAAGCGTGAGAGCACTTGTACAAATGCTTTAGTAGACAGATGAAGGTGTAAGGGCGGTCATTAATGTGGGAGGAAACCGGAGTACCCAGAGGAAACCCACTTGTCCAGTCTGGCGACCACCATACTATCTCACATACTGCCCCTGCCGAGGATCGAACTGGGGTCGCATTGGTGAGAAGCGCCCTCGTTACCGATTTCGCTAATTGGACAACCAGTACTTGACCATGACACTGCTGATTGTTTCATATGCCTGTCTTATGCATCACACAGTATGGGTGGGCTGCAGGCGGCCACATCTTGTCCTTGTGATAACTCTAGTTGACAGATCTTGGCCAAATATGGTATACATGTTTATCATGGCAAGATGAAGCTCCCTATTGATTTAAAAAAAAGAAGAAGATGACTTATCACTCCATGGTAACCAAATTCGCTGTACATGGTTATAATGGCAAGATGAAGAAAAACACTGATTTTCAAAATTTTCCATTGAGTCAACTTGTTTACTGATGATGTCTCAATGGGCATATATTGTCACCAGGGGCCTGTTTCACTAAACTTTGTACGACTAAAATGTTCGTAAGTTCAAAATTATGATAGTCTGTAAATTTCACTTTAACATTGTTTTCTTGTAAATAAATGCAGCCTATGCTCAATAAATGTAAATCCATAAATTGAAATTTACGGACGATCTTAAATTTGCACTTTTAGTGAAACGGGCCCCAGAACTCTTGCTTCATCTGCAGTTTTTTGTTTCTTTCCAATTGTGTTTGACTGTGTATGAGAATCATCTATAGTGGAGTTGTTTTAAAAGAAAAACAGCAGCTGATAATGTTCATTTCCCACAGTGATCGTTTCCCACCTACTAAGAAAAGTCCATTCTCTATAACTTCGGGGTAAGAGGTTAAACATGGATTACTGATTTTTCAGGTGGGATAGCTTGATTCTCTAGTGTGTAGACCATTCAACATCAATTCCGAAGGGTTCAATCACCGCCCTAAGCCACAGGTTGAAGTAACGGACCGAGGTCTATAAATACATTAAATATGCCTAAAAGCATCAATAAATGAATAAAAAAAAGCTAAACAATTTTTTTTACTCCCTCCATATAGACTCCAAATGGAGTCTATATAGAGGGAGTAAACAAAATTGTTTAGCTTTTTTTTCTTCATTTATTTATGATTTTAGGCATATATAATGTATTTATAGACCTCGAAATGGAGTCTATATGGAGGGAGTAAAAACATTGTTTAGCTTTTTTTTTCTTCATTTATTGATGCTTTTAGGCATATTTAATGTATTTATAGACCTTGGTCCGTTACTTCAACATGTGCCCTAAGCATGAAAAAACGCTTTCACCATAGTATTTCCATGCCAATGGTCTTTCGAATGAGACTTGAAGCCGAGGTCCCATCTCTGTAAGACCTTAGGCCATAAAAAAGTATATTGGTTCTCAGATATTGCCGCATCGGAAAAATCCCTGCGTGTCGAGCATTTTATCGTATTGAAGAAATAAAATGATGTAAATTCGCCACATGATCAATAAAAAACACAACCATGCAAAAATATGTTGACTACAATAATGTCTGGCGAAAATCTGGTGACTGTTCACGTCCAAGGTGCATGATCACATGGTTATAACAACAACAACAACAGTGGCTGAAAGTATTATTTGATATTTTTCTTAATATGAAACTGATTTTGATGAAATATGGTGCAACAAACGCGTCTTCATGAGCTGCATTTGGTGGTCCAGGTAGTTTGGCACAGACTTATGTCGTTTTTGCGAAGAATCGATTTCCGTGTCGGAGACACGGAACTCGATTCTTCGCAAAAACGACAGAAGTTTGGACGAACATACAGAGACCACCAAATGCAGCTTAAAAAGTCGCGTTTGATGGGCCATATTTCATAAAAATCCGTTACGTAATAAGGACACTATAAAATAATACTTACTTTGAGTCGGATGGATTCTGGAAATTTCAGTACTTGTGGTTGTTAGTACCACGTGATCATACACCTTGACGTCTAAAGAGGTCATAGCAACATTGCAGAATGAGATGAGACGAACACCTCAAGCAAACAAAATATATTAAAAAAATCCGCCCTCCCGCGTCACATTCCATAAACTGAGAAACCAAAGTACTTTTTTATGGCCTTAGCTGTTGCTGGGACAATAAACCTGTTTTAATTTTGCAGGACGTGTATAACCCATCAACTACTAGGGAAGAATGAGTGCTTCTTCTGTAAGTCCCCCATCACATCAGTCGAGGACACGCGGGGAAACAAAATACTGAAGGACAGTTTCACTTAGCGGTCAAATTTATGGGACATTGCGATGTTTGTGACCAGCGTAGCACCAGATCAGACTGCAAGTCCAGTTACCTAGTGTTTAACTGGTGGTGTTGGCTGGACGTGAAATTAGAATTTATGATGTTTGTGACCAGTGTAGCGCCAGATCAGACTGCAAGTCCAGTTACCTAGTGTTTAACTGGTGGTATTGGCTAGACGTGAAATGAGAATTTAAGACGGTTTGTGACCAGCGTAGCTCCAGATCAGACTGCACATGGATGTGCAGTCTGATATGGGGCTACGCTGGACACAAACTTCTTAAATTCTCATGCACATGGATGTGCAGTCTGATCAGGGTCTGTGCTGGGCACTATTCAGTGTTTGAGCTAGCATTACTGTCTCCAGCAAAAGGATTCTAGCCGAATCTACAGGATCAGGATCTACAATTGTTGCAAATGCCATTTTCTCAGCCGGTGGACGAGGCTTGTGAATATGGTGAGCGAATGCCACCACTGTGGCACGGCGTTGGCCAAAGTAGTCTTTTGGTCATTAGCCATGGCAAATTCGTGTACTACCGTAATATATATCCTGCCATATGGTTAGCTATGCTATTCACAAACGGATCTTTCAATTCATGTTTCTGCTCTCTGAAATTGATGGAAATTGCCGTCTGCTGTTTTTCACTTTTGCTTTAATTCTTAACAAAAAACTGGTTTTGACAGCACTGGAGAATCGTCTCCAGTGGAGACGATTGTCATGTGCTGTCAAAACCAGGTTTTTGTCGAGAAAATTGAAAATAAAACATTTCCAGCAGACGACAGCATTTAATTCAGCATACATGTAGTAAGGGTTAACTCCGTTTTACCCACGATAGTGGAAAGCGATACATAGCAGTCACAATTTTGGCGGCATCGTAAGCGTTCTCTGCGTCTACATTTTATGATGTACGTCCAAATTTTGTATATCTCTAGATATTTTAGTCCAATTTTTACCACACTTCATCAATAGCTTGCTCACAGCAATGGCTATCCACCCTGTGTCGGTTGAGTGACATTGACCTTTGTAGGTTAGACACTCGCTGGTGATCATCATGTTTCATTGAGAAAATTGTATATCTTCGTCAAACATAGAATGGGTTCATAGAACAGAGACCCATGGATAATACATTGACTAATGTAGCTTGTCTACATGTACAATCTACATCTATTTGGAATTAGAGAAAGTACAGATCAGTTTCACGAGTGTTTGTTGTATACGGTCAACCAGCGTCTTTGCAAATACAGTTTTATTTAATACAAATACAATGTATTTGTTTTGTTTTAGAAAATTTTAACTAATTTGAAAATCCATTGATGATATTTTATCTTGTAGTGTTTGCATGTTATGGATTGTAGAATAAATTTTCTGATGTTTTATGCTACGCCAGAGTCGTATCTCTTTAACTTTTATGTAATAAAAGTTGTTTGCTTCATCATGAATGTGTTGGATTGGACATACTTGTTCTGGGAACAGTTTCTTGGTACATGTAGTAGTTAATCCTTTCAACACCACAGATATCTACTGTCTGTTTCACGAAAGCTGCCCAAATGTTACGGCTATATAGACAATTCAAAAACAATTGTTTTTCGATAATATTACATTAAAGGAACATTTAAGAATGAGCCTTCTTTTTATTTCGTGAAATTTTGTCAAATATTGATTTGATTGCGCAAAAACAATTTCCCCATGTTAAATCCCCACAGACATCTTAACGGAGTGAAGATGTCTATGGGGATTTAACATGGGGAAATTTTTTTGAATTTCAGAAATACTGGACCGATTATTAAAATTTAACTTTTGTTTTCTTAGTTAGATCATATCCAAGCTATCTAGTCAGGTTTCGGAGTCAATTTCCAAAATATTTCGTTTTTTGACTCCTCCCACACTGCCTTACCTCTTTTTCCCCCATGTTAAATTCCCATAGAGAAATCAATTTTTCGTAATAAAACCATTAGTTGACCAAATTTCACGAAATAAAAAGAAGGCTCATTCTTAAATTTTCCTTTAATTTAATATTATCAAAACAAATAATGTTTTTGAATTGTCTATATGGCCGTAAAATTTGGGCAGCTTTCGTGAAACAGACAGTAAGTCTAAAGTTTGCAAGAGTGTAGATCCAGATGAGCCAGCTGATAACGAGCTGTCTCATCAGGATTTACACTTCTTGCAAGTAATTTTCAGGTATCTTTTAAAGGTACATGCCCACTCAATAGGCACAAAATGTTCTTTATATCAGAGACATTATCTGGGACATTTTCTGGCAAAATAAACATTTGTTCACCATTACCCCACGTATTGATTGGCGTTATTATACAGTTTATATCAGATGTAAATTTTCACACTGATCAGGGGTCGATAACCGTGTTTCCTTAAAATATTAACGGACTATTCATTATGTGTATTTATTTTTTGATGTGCTATGATCATACTTTATAATCATGACCTTAGCTGTTGATAGGCCGTTAAACACCAATAAACAAACAAACAAACATACTTTATAATCTGTTGAAAATGTTATTTGTTCAGGTGACGCATTTAATTAGTATAAATAATTAAAAAATATCATGCCTCATTTGCATATGCAAATAGCCCGATACCACCGCGCGTCACTATCAGTAAAATAACTATTACTAAATGATTATATCTGTATAGTGGGCACTTGTAATTTTTAGAACTGGTGGAATAGTGACTCAATTATACACTTATTTTATTCATATAAAGACCATTTTGTGCCTACTGACTGGGCATTTACCTTTAAGGAAAAACACCTCCTTATTTACCCCCGGCATACAACAAACTATGTTTTGGGATATATAGTTTTCGTATTTCCGTCCGTAAAATTCATGTTAACACTTTCACCCCTAATTAACTGGAATGGACTTCGATATCTTAATTTGCAACCAATCCAATCGTCACAAAATGATTTTCAGACTAATATATGAAAAGGGGTTGTTTTTGTTCTTAAAGGTACATGCCCACTCAGTAGGCACAAACTGTTCTTTATAGGAATTAAATAAGTGTATAACTGTGTCAATATTACACCAGTTCTAAAAATTATGAGTGCCCGCTATACTGATATAATCAGTTAGTAATATTTATTTTACTGATAGTGATGCGAGGTTGTATCAGGCTATTTATACCCCCCGCAACGAGTGGGGGCGTATACTGGAGTCAGGTTGTGTGTGCGTGCGTGCGTAAACTGAACATCAGAGAAATATTATTATAACTTCTATTTCCTTCATCTAAAATGCTTAATATTTCACAAATGCATTCATGTAAGGCTCTACTACCATGCTGTGCCAAATCCACGACTTGTCCAACCCCCGCTGATCCCGATGTCAAGGTCAAATACTTAGTCTCTTTACAAAACTTAACATCAGAGAAATATGTTATAACTTCTATTCCCTTCATCTAAAATGCTTAATATTTCACACATGCATTCCTGTAAGGCTCTACTACCATGCTGTGCCAAATCCACGACCGTCCAACCCCCGCTGATCCCAAGGTCAAATACTTAGTCTCTTTACAAAACTTAACATCAGAGAAATATGTTATAACTTCTATTTCCTTCATCTAAAATGCTTAATATTTCACACATGCATTCCTGTAAGGCTCTACTACCATGCTGTGCCAAATCCACGACCGTCCAACCCCCGCTGATCCCAAGGTCAAATACTTAGTCTCTTTACAAAACTTAACATCAGAGAAATATGTTATAACTTCTATTTCCTTCATCTAAAATGTTTAATATTTCACACATGCATTCCTGTAAGGCTCTACTACCATGCTGTGCCAAATCCACGACCATCCAACCCCCGCCGATCCCAAGGTCAAGGTCAAATACTTAGTCTCTTTACAAAACTTAACATCAGAGAAATATGTTATAACTTCTATTCCCTTCATCTAAGATGCTTAATATTTCACACATGCATTCCTGTAAGGCTCTACTATCATGCTGTGACAAATTTCCGCTGATCTCGAGGTCAAGGTCACATAGTTAGTCTCTTTACAAAACTTAACATCAGAGAAATCGGTTATAACCTCTATTTCCTTGATCAGATCTGCTTCACATTTCACACACATATTGTTCCAATGGACCTCTACCTCATGCCGCTCCCGCTAAGACCAGAGTCAAGGTCACAAGCCCACATAATTGGAAATCTAGTTTCATATGCAAATGAGGCATGATATTTTTTTAACTATTTATACTAATTAAATGTGTCACCTGAAAAAATAATATTTTCAACATATTATAAAGTATGATCATTGCAGATCAAAAAATAAATACAGATATAAATAGTAATGTCCGTTAACAGTTAAGGAAACACAGTTATCGTCCCTGATATCAGCTTGGAAATTGACATCTGATATAAAATGTATAATAATGCTAATCAATACGTGGGATAATGGTGAATGAATGTTTATTTTGCCAGAAAATGTCTCAGATGATGTCTCTGATATAAAGAACATTGTGTGCCTACTGAGTGGGCATGTACCTCTAACAATATGAAAATTACTTGCAACAAGTGTAGATCCAGATGAGACGGCTCGTCACGAGCCGGCTCATCTGGATCTACACTTTTTGCCAATACCACTATAAGATATATAGTGTTGAAAGGGTTGAAGTGTTTGTTGGTTCGGGCGCCGGCCAGGAGACCTGTGAGCCCCTACTGACTTGCTCCAGTTATGAATGGACTAATCTGAAAATAATATCGTGACGATTGGATTGGTCGGAAAATTACCAATCACAGTTCATTCCAGTTATTTATGACTAGAAAATAAACTACCAACAACATTAACTGCAGTTCATTGTGTATTGTACATGTAAATAAAATGCGCTCAGTCAACTGAGCTAACCAATATTAATAGTGGAATATACCGGCGCAGTATAAGAAAAGTAACGCAGCCAGGGAGCGACCATGATCCAGCATATTAAAACTACCCGGGGGTTTATTATGAAAATTAGAGACCATATAATTACATTATGAAAATTAGAGACCATATAATTACATAACAATTTGAATAAGGTTTCTTTGTTAAACTTAACTTTCCGATGTAAACGGCATTTACCCATTTTACAAAATTGGGGTAAACGCCTGTTTACAGTTCAACCACAAATAAATCTGCACACAAGACTACCCCCGGGCTGATGCCCAAAGATGTGTATCTGATAAAACAGTTTACAATTACTAATAGCAACACGCAATATTAACTATGTGCCCCACATCAAGGCTAATCCCTCCGGACCAAGACCCTGGGGCAACATACCTAAAAATAATATAATATAATATGCCTTCACACGGCCCCTCCCCCACTGCCCCACTTTTCCACCGCACAGCAATACCCAATTCACACAGCATCCATGTTATGCTATATAGTCTTTTTTGTAGCGCTGTTCCTAACCAGCAGGGTTGCAGGTGGACACAATCGGGAAAATATCTTTCGGAGAAACTGCTGTATTATCCCAAGAGACTGCCGTAATATCCACCGAGCGTCCTGCTACCATCGAACCTGCAGCGAGAATGTACAGCAGCAATACCTGCGACACTGGATGCAACCCATATCGGCTGCACCATGATCAAAAGAAGCCGCATGTCCCAAATCAATGGTCCACCCCATGAATCCCAACAGACGAACTGCCTCCTGAGATTCACCGAGTCAACCCGAACCAAAAGATGCGGCTCCAGATGATAAATGACAGATACTCATAAATATGTGTAACCCATACTTTACGTAATCACAATTCACAAAAGTTTTATTAATTATAACCTCAAGATGATGAACGCCATCCAATCCCCCCACAGCCGCATGTGCTTCAATAATTGGAGAATTGTATAACTTTACGACATAAAAGTCATGAAATATTAAAAGACTGAATACATTTAAGCACACATGCGGCTGCGGGACAGGTGCAAAATGCCCACGGGATCAAAAGTCGCCCAACCAAACGGGTGGGAGGGAGGGTAAATTTTACAAATTGCTTGTCTCTCCAACGATCAGAATGCAAAGAAAGATTATTGCACGTATTTTAATGACGACAGAGCTTACGCAAATACTGAAGACCAAAATGACCAGCTTATACAAAAACTGATGATGCAAATGACGTGGGTTACACAAATTCCAATGACGTCAGCGAGTACCTGTCATTTCCGTTATAAGTACAACAACAACCCGGAAATAATATTTCATATGCAAAATAACTTCGATTATTCCAATTCAGGAATAATCAATATTATTTATGACTAGAAAATAAACTAACAACAACATTAACTGCAGTTCATTGTGTATTGTACATGTAAATAAAATGCGCTCAGTCAACTGAGCTAACCAATATTAATAGTGGAATATACCGGCGCAGTATAAGAAAAGTAACGCAGGCAGGGAGCGACCATGATCCAGCATATTAAAACTACCCGGGGGTTTATTATGAAAATTAGAGACCATATAATTACATTATGAAAATTAGAGACCATATAATTACATAACAATTTGAATAAGGTTTCTTTGTTAAACTTAACTTTCCGATGTAAACGGCATTTACCCATTTTACAAAATTGGGGTAAACGCCTGTTTACAGTTCAACCACAAATAAATCTGCACACAAGACTACCCCCGGGCTGATGCCCAAAGATGTGTATCTGATAAAACAGTTTACAATTACTAATAGCAACACGCAATATTTTCTGGGGAAAACGCACAGCTTAACAACTTAATATGATCTGGGGAAAACGCCCAGTATAGCAATACGCAATATCATCTGGGGAAAACGCCCAGCTTAGCAACAACGCAATAATTTCTGGGGGAAACGCCCAGTTTAGCAATAACGCAAAATACTCTGGGGAAAACGCCCAGTATGTGTTGGCTATCATACGTATACGCCCACAAAAACTGCTCCCTGGCTGCATGAATTTTTCCCCCACAAAATTTTCGGTATCTGCCGAAATTTCCCCCAAAAATTCATCTATACCTATAAATGATCCATTATCTTATCTCGAAATCCCTCTAAATACACTTCCAGGCCACTATCTGCTAGGTGTATCCCATCTGGAATATAGAATTGTGTCTGTACCGCTTTAATATTGAAGGACAACACATCCCCATTCACCTGTCTGATTTGCTGCCTACCCCAACGGTTGACCCTTTTACGTTTCAACTCAACGCAGACAAACTCACCACACCATGCGGACCGTTGCAGTATGTCCACCCAAACAATACATGCTAGAGGAAAAGCTTCATGCAGCATTTGCACCCCACTGGTAATGAGCCTGAATATCGTAAAAATAGAATAATAAGTCAAGTCATTCCCTCCTAGATGAATGAGTATCACTTTCGGAGTTTTCTGAAACAACACCCGGAGTTGCAGACTGTGTTTAAACTGTTCCCATTTCATGCCCCTTATTCCATACCAGCCCATCTTCATATCGTCAGGCAAGTGCAAATGCGTGTCATTCTTAGCCATCGCATACGTGCCAGCCCAATATGGAATGGAATCACCGACGCACCAAATATCTGTGAATAAAATTTCAATATCAGTCATTGAACATTCCATAACATGTACATAAGCCTATGTATTGCCAGTATTTAAACAATAATACAGGTTCCAATACTTTGCATACCTTCATTAATGATTAATCCCCAATGTTTCCAATATCGGCGGCCATTTTTAAAACCCAGTAAATTTACATCCTAATGAACTTACACTGGAATCGCCTTAGATCGTGTATATTTGTCCCAGCCGACCAACGTTAAATCAATATTGAATAATTAACTTAACGAATGTAACCTAGATAAGCGTTTGAACGCCATCGACCTAACCTCATTATGTCTTTATCGCTCACCCCGCGTGCGGCCAACTGTGTTGCCCTGCCAATCCTAAAGCTGTGCGACCTAATGATGGTGCCTGCCTTATGCACGTCACTATGTTTCATGCACTTAGCAAGAACCCCATCAAACTGAGCACGAGTCACAGGCCTGTGATTGGCATGACAAAACAGTGGGCCCTTTATCATTGACCGTATTCTCAAGAAATTGATCATTGAACGGACCGGGCACATGTCTGCCGTGCTTTCCTGTGGCAACATTAAAACGGTCGGCGGGCCCGACTGGTGCGTTTTATATGTGCGAAGTGATATTGACATTTTAGACGCGTCCACGCTAACAACAACATCATTCAATTGTAATGTTCTACCGGCTTGTAACATTGAAGTTGCTACCAACTCGCTAACTCGCATGAGGGCGAAAAATGACAGTAGAAAAGCTGCCTTAAACATTTGGGCTTCTTACATGTTATAACATATTGACGGAAGTGCCAAACACAATTCCGCCAACATATCAGGTGTGATGGGGGCACGATTATCTGGCTTCCCAGACCGACACCGGCGACAACCCTCCAAAAGTTTTTTAATAATGAATACTTCAGAAATATTCACCCAGCTGTGTATTTTATGAAAATAATTAATGCCTCTAATATACGTACATATAGTACCAGATGCCAGACCGCGCTCAAAGCATGATGCTATGAAAAGAACAATGTGTTTGACCGATGCCGGCCAATTCGGCGGTAATTTATTCTGTACGAGAAAGTTCGAAAAAGCTGCTAAAGCGGTTGTATATGTCGATGCGGTATTGGGAGAAACACTTGATTTCAGTAATTGTTCAGCTGTTTGGTTAAGGTGCTCCAAATGTGTTCCGGCACCAAGCAAGGCTCCGGATCGGTTTCCGGTGCCAACTCTCTGAAGCGCGACAACTGCAAACGAGACAACGCATCACAGATTACATTTCTGGACCCAACCACATGTGATGCCTTTATCATTATATTGCATTCGAGACACAACAATGCCAGTTTACGAACCAAATGCATGACGCGCTGCGACTTGGATGTCATTGTATTCAATATGTGCACTACCGACATATTATCGCATTGAAATGAAACCCTCTTATTACAGAGCTGTCTCCCCCAGAGATACATTGACAACCAAATTGGGAATAGTTCTAGGAGCGTAATATCCTGCGTGAACCCTTTGTCATGCCAAGAATCTGGCTATGTTGAATATGCCTAATGACCCTGGAAATAGATTCCAATACCTAGACCTCGCGCCCCTGCACTATCTGTGTACAATTCCGCATCGGCATTTGTTACCCAATAACGATCGTGAAACACGGACACTCCATTATGCTGTGCAAAGAACTCACGCCACATTAACAAATCTTGTTTCACACCTTCATTAATCGTTAAATGGTGATGTGGTTTCGTGAGACCGCACGTCGCATTTATCATCCTCCTACAAAAAGGACGACCCATGGCTATAGCCCTACAACAGAAATTGAGGGACCCAATCAATGATTGCATTAGTTTTAGCGTGGTCTTCTTCTTGGCCAACATGTTCCGGATCTTAACGAGTACCTCTGCTATTTTAGTTTCAGGAATACGAACGACCATATTACGCGAATCTAATTCCAGCCCCAGAAAAACCAAAATTTGAACCGGTCCCTCAGATTTTTCTTCAGCCAATGGCACATTCAATTCCGTTGTACATGCCTTAAACGTACACATGACATTTTTACACAACTGTCTCGACCTGTCCCCACCCAGGTAGTCATCCAAATAGTGTATGAGCCTTCCTGATTGTATTTTGCGTAATACCAAAAATTCAATAAATGTCGCAAATTTCTCAAAAATACTACAGCTGATAGAGCAGCCGAAAGGCAAACATTTGTCCACATAGAAAGAACTATCTGAAGTAAAACCGAGTAACTCAAAATCTTCCGGTCTAATTGGGAGCAGGCGGAACGCGTTCTTAATATCTACCTTGAACAGAAAGCAGTTCGGACCGAGATCCTGTATCATATGAACTGCCTCGTCAAAGCTTGTGTATTGAACCGAACACAGGGCCGGATCAATATAATCATTAACGGACGCCCCCTGTGGATAAGATAGGTGGTGTATCATTCTAAAATCCCCTGGAGCCTTTTTAGGCACTAATCCGATGGGTGATATTCTTAAATTTGGCAGTGGTCTAGTCCTATAAGGTCCTGCTACCCTACCTGCTTCAATTTCTTTGTTAATTTTTTGTTGCACAATATCGCAGGCATTTTTAGCAGATTTCAAGTTCTTCGAGTCTGTTGCAACCCTGGAGCCATTATAATTCAAGGAAAACCCGCTTGTAAAACCATTTAACAAAAATGTGGCCTTATATCGGTATCATAATTCCGGAGTGCTTCGCGCAAGCTTGCTACATTTATGGGTGATTTCGCCAAATTTTGTACGTTTAAATTAGTACGTACGACGCCCAAATCCCCTTGCGGATCCGCGCATCCCTCTAATGAAACCCCTTCCTCTACCTTGGTGGGCCTCCCCCTCGCTGTAACATGCCGGTGGGTCGGACTTGGCCTCGAAAACTATTTCCGATGGTACCACCCGAGCATTGATTTGCCCTATGACCCAGTCCACAATTGGCGCATACATGGGCAAACCGACAGTTTGGCCAACGACACACCCCAT
This sequence comes from Conchocele bisecta, assembly GCA_029237695.1. Lineage (NCBI taxonomy): Eukaryota > Metazoa > Mollusca > Bivalvia > Lucinida > Thyasiridae > Conchocele > Conchocele bisecta. The sequence continues at coordinate 138,409,971 of CM055266.1, read as the reverse complement.
TGTTGTAATCATTACATGCGTACCCTGCTGTTGTAGACCTAGATGCCGTTGCACACTCGACTGTAGGTGGTTACTGCCCAAGAAACTGGTAGCCTCCCTTACTTGAGTGCAACGCCACCATACCTCAGTATTTATGGTAGCCCACAAGACTGGTGTGGATGCCTGGCGCAGCCTGAATTGCTCATCGTACGTGCGCCAGCCAAACCCACTCTGCCTGGCAGCACAATCGCGGACATTCTGCATATACTGCAACATTTCCACCGACTTTTCATTGTGAGTCGATAAATATATTGCCATGTATATGATGAAGGCATCCGTCCACCTTTCAATAGATCCTATGCGATCCTTGCACTCTCTCGGCTTTGCCTCTATGGCCCCATCCACCGATAATCGGAATGTGCTCGCTCCACAAATATCACTCAGCTCAATATCCCCTTTCAACAATAAGGCGAGGTTAATATAATCCCCCCGGATGATCTGTTGTCTGAGGGACATGGGAATATGTATGAAAATATCATCGGAGGGGGTACGCGCTGTTGCAACTGGTACAAACATGGGCATATTTGTTGCATTTTGTTCCATTACATTTGCGGATAGACCACCCGCAGATGCAGAAAGGCGTAGGGGATTGGGTACATGTGTTGGGGTGGGGTTATCGGGCAGCACAATGCCATTTGATGCACGCAAAATCTTTTCAAAATCCACAACATGGCCTGCTACCCGTATACCAGCATTGTCCTCGTCCTGATTTGTTAACGAAAATTCATCCTCCACTGCGGGTGCGGGTGGTGGGCCCCCCCCCCCGTCTCCGTTGCCACGTGACTTTTTTCCCGACATTGAACTGTACAAGGTTTTCCTTTTTCGCACACCTTTACCGCGACCCGCCATTACAAATAGCTACAATCGATAAATACAATAGCAAACCTTGGACAGTTCAATTACAATTAAAAAAATTTACAAAAATATCTAACTCGTTATAAATAAATTTTACAAATTGCTTGTTGTCTCTCCAACGATCAGAATGCAAAGAAAGATTATTGCACGTATTTTAATGACGACAGAGCTTACGCAAATACTGAAGACCAAAATGACCAGCTTATACAAAAACTGATGATGCAAATGACGTGGGTTACACAAATTCCAATGACGTCAGCGAGTACCTGTCATTTCCGTTATAGCTACAACAACAACCCGGAAATAATATTTCATAGGCAAAATAACTCCGATTATTCCAATTCAGGAATAATCAATATTATTTAAGGGTTAAAGGGTTAATGGAAAATACAAATATCTTTCCTTAGTTATCGGAAGTGTGTTGTGACATTTGGCTCGCTCCCTGGAGATTGGCAGCAATCAGGTCAGGTAGACTACCAGACACTGCTTTGTGATATTTGATTTGACCAGTTGTATTGAAACGCACACGTTGGTGTATGAACAATTTGAAATTCTTTTTTGCTGATATTTTTCTCTTTTTTTTTTATTATTTCTCAAGAAAAGTTCAGTGGAACCCCTCTAAACCGAACACCCTTGGGACAGACTGAAAAGTTCGGTTTAGAGGGGTTTTCGGTTTAGAGGGGTTTTCTAGTTCCAGTTCAGAAATTTTATTTATTTTTAGAAAAAAAAATAAAAATATTTACAAATGGATGCTTTAATAGAGGACCTCTAAGTATGAATAAGGAAAATGCATATTATTGTCAGTGATGGCGTCATTTGAGGGACCGATATAGATGATAAAACATGCCTCAAATAGTTAATTAAAACACAATTTCTTCCAATTGTTTAATATCTCTAAAGTACATGTACAAGAAGGATTATAGGGTTAACTCTATTGTAATTTTTAAATTTGCAGCGTATATCAGAAAATCTGTTTAATGGCGACGCACTAGGGGAGCCATTAAACATGTTTTCCGACCTATCATTTTCTGATATACGCCACAAATTTCAAAATTACAATGCGGTTAACCTATTTCTAATGCACTCGTTTACTACTGGCGTAGAAATACATATTGAAATAATTTGCGACCGTTCATCAACAATTATATACCTGTAGTGTATGACCATCAGCCAATCAGATTGCGTGATATTTATAGAGTTCATTAGAAAGTGTACCGTATTTTGCCGGTTATAGGTCGCAAGAGTGTATAAGACGCACCCCTATTTTCAGCCCAAAATCTGGGGGAAAATGTCTACATGAGCTTATAAGAAGCACCCAATTTTCATAACAAAATGAAACAAAAAAACTAAAAAAAACTCGCCAAGTTCTTGTTATGTATTCCTCCGCACTGTTTTTTTTATTCGTACCTTGGACGTTTTTGTCTGTATTTTCCCTATCATAGTTTGCTATGTCCGTAATTTGTCGACTCTATGTACGTGATTCCCCGGTCCGTATTTCACCGTTTTCTAGTATCTTCAATTACACTGTGAACCCGGTAGTACACGCTTCACTTTTACACGTGCTCGGTTAGTACACGGTTGCCGATTTTTTTGCCTATTTGTATATCAAAATCGTGTTAAATGTGTAACAAACAGACTATTGTTATCGTGTTATATTTGCGATCATATTGCTGCAGAAAGTTGTATTATATTGTTAATTATTGATTGCGGTATGTATTATCTCTTTTCAACACCATTTACGGAAAATATTTTCGAAATCAATATCGGCGAAATATGACGACAGATCTGCGTATAATGCAGAGTGTTTTGTTAACCCGTTCCTTTCGGAATACACATTTACGGATATGAAATTTATTAAATATTTAATTTTTATTTTTGTTATTTCTCACTGAAAGTATATGTTGTGACCACTCATTTGAACCGTCTCGACGAAACGGTTTAAATTGTGGTTGCGGCATATACTTCTGAGTGCATAGAAGGAAACTATTTAGGATTTTCCGCAAACATAAGCGTATCCTCAGCATGAAATGGGTTACTGACATGATGCGAGGATGAAAGTCGCACGTTCGCGACGTCTGCAGCACATCAAAAGGCGTGTTGACCAATCAGTGCAATTTCAAAACATAGCCTAAAGGTCACACAGTTTACAGCCTCGTGCTGAATGATGACATAAGATAAACACCTGTTAACACGGCTGGGTGTTATCCATTTTTTTCCACAAAGCAACACACAAATTTCGCCGGTGTAATATTTCAAAATCAGTTGTATCTTCCGTAAATGACGCGGAAAGCAGCCTATAGCTATGACGAATTTGCATTGTCCGCTGACATAATTATAATGTTTTTAATTAGAGATTGGCGAACATTGTAAACCATGGGCAGAGATAGAGACCCAATTCACATAAACACGTTTGTCGTGTCATAAATAGACTGGTTCCCGGTAGTATTGTTTCACTGGGACGCATCAGACAGGTACCAGTTTAATGACGAATACGAAACTGATGTCAGTAACCGCATGTATTGATATTTGATATGGCTTTGTGTTGTAAATCTTGACACGCGGTGTGTTTGATGTGTATTTGAATAGTGAATGGGCAATTTTAAAACAGATTTGGAAGGGAATCATTATGAACATTAAATCCTTCTAAATACAAAGTCGTTCAAAATACACTAGTACCTAATTATACCCTCATGCGATAGCAAAGGGGGCAAATTACTTTGCTCTTGAGGCTTCATCTGTCCATCATGCCATGACTCCAGCATTACTGGATAGATTATTTTAATATTAGCATACATGATACATGTGCGACTCACTCACACAACCATTAACATGTCCTTGACCTTTCTGACCTTTACAAGGTTTCTGTATCTCTTGTACATCAAAATGTTTGTAATATCTTCTAACATGCTATAACTTCAATATTACTAGATTATTTTAATATTCACACACTTGATTCATGTGGACATATGTGAGTGACAAATCAAGGTCACGTTAATTCTTGTGTCGCATAATGCGACACAAGAATTAACGTGACCTTGATTTGTCTGACCTTTACAACATCCTGAAACAAATATTTGTGAGAGTTTCTCCATCATGCCATAACTTTAATATTACGGTACTAGATGGATTACAGTATGATTTGTGATACATGTGAACATATGTGAACTTCTCACGCAATCATTGACATGACCTTCACATTTTTCACCTTCAGAAGGTCACTGAAATACTTTGAAAAACAAATATTTGTTTACGTCAAAAGGTTTGTAAGAGTTCTTTCACTATGCCATAAGTTCCACATAACTACAATTCTATGTATTCCTTTAAATATCCTTAACACGACCTTGACCCGTTTTACGTCAAAATGTTTGTAACACGGCATACCCTTGCTTTACAAACAGAGCGTCGGACTATGGATCGTGAGACACCTGGTTCAATTCCCACCTACACCCGCTCCGAATGGCCAATTCGGCGTGTCCTTGGGCAAGACAACTTCGTGCTAGCCTAGTCCTTTCTTTTTCTTTCTTTAGCTTATATTTAACGGCGGCACTGGCTCTATGACCTTGCATGCCGTCTCCCAAGAATGGGAGAAAGAACGGAGGTAGAGATTTTTGAGAAAAGCCGGTAATTCGTATTTACAGAGCAATTACGAATTATCAGTACCCATTTACAGCTGGGTGAACTGGAGCAGTGTGGATAAAGTGTCTTGCTCAAGGACACAACGAACGCCGCTAGTCAGGATCGAACCCACGACCTCTGGATCAGTAGTCCGACACACTATCAGATGGGAACTTAAATAGTCGGGCCCCGTGCAGGCACCGGGGCGGGATCAACTGATCCTGAGAATAGTGCTGCAGTAGCCATTGCTTGTCGTAAAAGGCGACTAAACTGGCTTAACGATTGGGTTCATACTTTCCGGAACCAACTATACCGGATTTGGCCCTCATGTACATTTTTGGCTTTCTTGTATGTGAGAGTTGAGTCAGGCTATGCCCCATATATAAAAGTAAGATTAGCGCTAATCCTATTACTTTTAGGGGATGGGATAAATTATGCTGGTGTGGCGAGGGCCTGGCACCAGATCAGGTTGTTCTAATTTCAGGACTGAATATATATTTTGATTGTAAATATTAAGTTCTGAAGTTGGGATTTACCCCCCTCGGACAGGTGGATACGGGACACGACCCCGTTGACCCGTCTGCGTGTAGACTCCCTGAGGCTTGTACCTCTATGTCAGAAAAGTGGACGTTAAACCCTATTCACTTACTCACTCATTCACTTAAATAGTCGGTCCCGACATGCAAGGTCATCAAGCCAGTGCCGTCGTTAAATCAAAGCTTTTACATTTACTTTACAAACATAATCTCTAGTTTTCAAATTGCTGTATCCGCAAAATGCAAAATTAAGGGTTAATGCATGACTTCGGATGTTCACCAACAATAATATTTTTAGAAAGCTGTGTTACACTATTTATAAACTTAACAGTCCATCATGTCCATGGTGTAACAACAATCAATATACTTGGTCAAACGACCATGCATCAACACTTGGAATAATATTCACAAACAAAGCACGGCTACATGAACTCAACTTGATAACAACAAGAAACGAGGCAAAGCCACGAAGGCCAGGTTTTTTCCAAGCATGGACACTTGGATAACATAATAATACCCACTTTTTGTAGACTAGATGGCCGTGGCCTGCATGTCGCGCCTTGGGGCGAGGCATGGACACTAACAAAATAGATATAGTAGATGGAAAAACTTTAACGAAAAAACTTTAACCGGACACACGGACGTACGGACGGACGTATGCCAAAATGCCGACGATATCGCGCTTCCCGCAAGCGGGTGCGACAATGATAATAAACACCCATGTGAAGTATCAAGGTAATGGGTGAAGCAGTTGCAGAGATATAGTACACGAAAAAACTTTAATAAATAAATTAGAAGTAATTTGACCTTGACATTGCGCACAGGGGCCGCACGGTTGGGGGTTAGAATGAAAATATGGACGATGATAAACACCCATGTGAAGTTTCAAGGTAATGGGCGAAGCAGTTGCAGAGATATAGTATAACGAACAAATTTTTTTAGTTAAAATATTTAACCGGACGTACGTTAAAAAGTTAACGTTGAAAATGGCTAAGTCAATTACGTAGAAATAATAGGTGAAGGTAAAAAAATGGTCACATGTTGGATGGTTGTATGTGGTAGACACCCCTTGGTTATGAAGCTGTGAAAGTTTGGTGGTCCTAGGTGGTACAGTACCAAAGAAATGGACTTAAACACAAAAACTTAACATTGTAAACGCGAAAACTTAACGTTGAAAATGGCTAAGTCGACTGCGCGGAAAAAATGGGTAAGGGTCAAGTTAAAAAAAAAGTAACATGTTGGATAGTGATATGTGGTGGGGCACCCCTTGATTATGAAGCTGTGAAAGTTTTGGTGGTCCTAGGTGGTACAGTACCAAAGAAATGGACTTAAACACGAAAACTTAACATTGAAAACGCGAAAACTTAACATTGAAAATGGCTAAGTCGACTGTGCGGAAAAAATGGGTCAAGTTAAAAAAAAAGTAACATGTTGGATAGTGATATGTGGTGGGCACCCCTTGATTATGAAGCTGTGAAAGTTTGGTGGTCCTAGGTGGTACAGTAACAAAGAAATGGACTCGAACACGAAAACTTAACATTGATTGTGGACGCCGCCCGCCGCCCGCCGCCCGCCGCCCGCCGCCGCCCGCCGCCCACCGCCCGCCGCCCGCCCGCCCGGCTTTCACCAATCCAATAGCCTGGATTTTTTTTAGAAAAACCTGGCTAAAAATTAAGTCATTTCAAAACTGTTTAATAAACTGGAAAAAATGGAACTTGGCATTAATTGGCAAAATAACTGTATTAAAGACCTTGGCATTACCTCAATTAGGTGTCGTCCTGATTGTCCCACATTTGTTGAATCTGGTCATTTTCCATGTGGTACAATCAGTATTTTGTTACATGTAATATCATAGCCCTATGGTTATTTGGAGTATGCTCTGTTTCCATTTTCAAGTTGGAGATTCAGGATTAAAATGAAAAAAAGAAGTTGATAAGAAACTTTTAAGAAGAAGAATATTTTATTTCACGTAAACTATACAGTTTCTAATATTTCCGATCACGCATCTCGTTCCCGCGACCGAAATCGGGAAGAGAGATCAGCCGATGCTGAGCCATGCTCAGGCACGACCAATCACCCATCTCGACCCCACGTACACGTCCCGAGTACGTGCTCAGAAAGCTCTATAAGCGCGGGTCTAGCTCTTCGTGTTCTGTAATTTGGATATACTAATATAACATGTTGTACAAATTGAAACGTCCAGTTTCAATACGTAAATTATGTGCAGATAAATGTAATCTAGTCATGAATGCCGGTAACTTTTTGTTAGGAATCATATCCATTTTGTACTAACACTCTATTTATATCCATGTCATTGTGCCACTTTTGTTATATATATAAGAAAATACAAGAAAATACACCTGTTTTGTCAGTACATTATCAGTACATTAGAATCGTCTCGAATCCAAGTTCAGTTATATTTCAAACTAGTTTCACATATAGTACATAGTATACATATATAAGTATAACTGGCATACAATGTCACTTTATTGAAAAAGACTATAGCCTGAAATCTGCAAAATCCAGTTACCTGTAAAAACCAAATGTGGGACAATTAGGACTACTGGACTCTCAAATGTGGGACAATCAGGATTAAACCCCTAAATTAATATACCCATTAACAATGCTTGAGACTCCGGCTGAAGAAACAATCAAACACATCAATGATTTGATAAAATAGCACAAACAACTATAATACACCAAAACTATGAATGAAAATGATTAATATCCATGCATTTATCAATTCACTTAATTGTTCATGGATAAAACGTTTAAAGGGTAAACAAAGTCAGTTAAAACTTGCATACAATAAGGAACTAAATAAATATGGTGGTGATATACTATTTAAAAGCAATCTAAATTCAAATGACACCAAACATCTTGTAAAACAATATACGTTCCTAAACAATATATTAACATCTTGGTGCAAAGTCAATTTTAATCATTCATGTGCTAACATATCTCATGAAATTTTGTGGCATAATTCAAAGATAAATAATGAAAGAAATATAACTATTTTCTACAAAGAATTGTATAATATAGGTATTATGTATTTATGATACATATATGATTTTAGAATAAAATAATTTTTTAGCTTCAACGATATGAAAAATATATATGACATAAATACTGGAGATTTTTTGAAATATTACAAATTATTAGGTAAAATAAAAACTGAATGGAAACTAGAAATGAAAACCGAGCCATTCACTAATGAAACGTCCAAATATGCAATAAACTTATGTTTATCATCGAAGCATATAAATAAAATATTATATAATATACGTATACAGATTTGAAAATCAAGATTAGCACAACAAAAACATATAATCAAATGGGAAAACAAACTAAATAAACAAGATATAGAATGGAAATACATTTTTTCATTGTCATATAAAAGCACAATAAGTACAAAACTTAGAGCATTTCAGTACAAATATTTGATGAGACTAATTCCAAACAATACCTTTCTATTCAATTGCAAATTAAAACCAACTAACTTATGTGAATTCTGTCATATGAATGTGGATAATAAGCATATGTTTTGGGAATGCAACATCATACAACCTTTTTGGTCTGATATCAACCTGCTATTTCAAACAAGTAGGCTAGACTACAATAGTAATGTAATATATGAAAATATATCATTTTGTAACGTGAGGGTCGACTGCAAAAATAAAACAATGCTTATCAGCTTTTTAATTCTTCTAGCAAAATATTTTATTTTTAAGTGCAAATATGATGAAACCATCGATAGGCCGTTTTAAAATATATCTGAAGCAAACAATAATAATAGAAGAGACTATTGCCACTATCAAGGATAAACTAGATATTTTCCATTCAAAATGGAGTGACTTTATGGAAATAAATACGTAAAACATTCATCTGCTATGTGTATCAATATACCTATATCAGCCCAGAACATTAAATAGACGTACATTCCCATATTTTATTTTGTTATTACATTTTCATAACATTTTCTTCACGTATTTGTATGCCACCGGGTTTCGAAGAAACGGGTGGCATATAGTGTTTGGACCGTCCGTTTGTCCATCCGTCCGTCCGTCACACTTTTCGGTTAACCACTTTGTCACAGTTTCTCAAATATGCTGCAGGTGGCATCCGCGTTCGACACGACGCATTTCTTGTTTTATCATAAAAATACACGACCTATAACAGTCTTATAGTCCAAACGCCCTATAAAACCCTGATTATTTATTTAAAAAACCTCGATGTTATATGTAGACAAGCATCAATACGTTATTATTCAGACTGTTCATTGAAATGTAGCCATGCGTATGAACTGACATATATATATGTACTTTGTTCATTGAACTGTTTGTATATCTTGTGTTTGTACATGTACATGTAGTAATAGAGAATAGTAGGTTAGTGCCGTGAATGGGAAAACAATATCTGGCAAGGCTTAGGAAACGGGATGGGCGAGCCGTTTCCGTGCCGCGCCAGATATTTTTTCCCATTCACGGCACTTACCTTCTATTCTATTTATCCCGTCAACACCTACAAATAGCTTTAAAATGCAAATGATAACTCCAGCCACATCCTCAAAATCGGAGAATTGACGAGAGTGATAACCGCATCACAACTTTTATTGTTGCTACGCACACACAAAATAAGTCTTTTTGAAGCAAACATCGCTTAATGTCATGGTAGTTTGGCATATTTCACACAAAAACATTTTTACACGTATTTCTACTTTTAATAATGTCTAGAATCATTGCAGCACACACGTCAGCACTGATCTATACTACTTCAACACCAACATTTTCAGCACTGCCACTACCACTAATGTCGTCCCAGAAAATGTCAAATGTTCCTCTATCTAAATAATCAGACATTTTTTTTTTCCAATACTTTTCCAAACTCAAGTAGAATTTATAATTTATCAATGTTTTTTGCTTTTTCCAATTTTATTCTTGCTTACAGAAGACCGCAACATACCATGGATTGTGGGACTTGGAAGGCTGCCAGTTAATGCAGCAAAAATGTAAACAAATACTCTTAATTAGATGCATTTTAATTTTTTTTTGTTTTCTTTCTTTCTGGTACTTTTTTATTATCATTTTACATTATTTCATAAGTAAGTGCCAAATCTCAAATGTCAGCACTTTTCTCAAGCGTATCATTTTGTTTACAAGACTTCACCTAAATGTCAAAGGTTACTTTGTCAAAGTAGTTCTAAAGCATTATTGAAACACATATTCATACGCAGTGATTGGGTCGTATTGACTGGATATCAAACATGTTTCACGGCACCGTGATTTGGCCCTCATGTACATTTTTGGCTTTCTTGTATGTGAGAGTTGAGTCGGGCTATGCCCCATATATAAAAGTAAGATTAGTGCTAATCCTATTACTTTTAGGGGATGGGATAAATGATGCTGGTGTGGCGAGGGCCTGGCACCAGATCAGGTTGTTCTAATTTCAGGACTGAATATATATTTTGATTGTAAATATTGAGTTCTGAAGTTGGGATTTACCCCCCTTGGACAGGTGGATACGGGACTCGACCCCGTTGACCCGTCTGCGTGTAGACTCCCTGAGGCGTGTACCTCTATGTCAGAAAAGCGGACGTTAAACCCTATTCACTCACTCACCTACCATATATACGTATGCATATGGTACAAACATACAAATATTATACAATTATACGGTATATCCATACTAACAGTAACATATATGTGTACCATATGCTCATTAAATATACAAATATATGTATATGATATGAACAGGATCTTTATATATACATGTACGCATAACCAGCAGAAAAGCCCTATTGTATGTACAGTGAAACCTCTAAACCGGACACCCTGGGAGGTCCCCAGTCCCCAGGGTGTCCGGCTTAGAGAGGTTTCACTGCAAATCAGGCATTTGATCATCCTGAACCATAGTTGTGTGCTATGCGATCACGCACAGACAGTATCACCCGAGATAAATTAACAAGAAACTCATCAAAAATAAGATCACATGTGTTTCCTTGGTGTCCGGTTTAGAGAGGTTCCACTGTACCATTTGTTATTTTGAACATAACTTGATACGCATTTCCAGTTTATACAAACTATATAAATAAATTATATAAAGCTGAACAGAGCTCCAGTTAAGCTGCGTAATTTGACCAACTTGGGGTGAAATTTTGTTATTTCTTCATCAAAACTAGCAAGTTGGGAGTCCTTTAGAATCGTCTCATTGAGACGATTCTAAAGCACTCCCAACTTACCATTTTTGATGGAGAAATAAGAAATTTACCTCCAAATTACACATCTTAACTGGAGCTCTGGCTGAATATGAAGTATACTGATATGAATCAATAAAACTAATAGTACATAATTATTGCCTTTTTGTGAGGCCAATAAGTCAATAATATCAACTTTTATAGTGTCGTATAGTGTCGATAGAACCACGTATTGACCAAAATCATTAACAAACGTCATCAATAGCGTCCTCACACACGTCCTCACTATACATACAGTGTCATTTGGGTGACCTTGACGTTCATCTTGGTGACCTTAACCTTTGTGGGACGTAAATGTTGGACGTATCCAAATTTCATATATAGCTTCTCACATTGATGGCTATCCACCCACTGTTATTCTGGTGACCTTGACCTTTGTGTCAATAATTTTGTACATACGTCCAAATGTTGAATACCTCCTGATCCGTTAGTCAGATCATTTACCAAACGTCATCAATAGCTTCCTCACATGTATGGATCTCCACCCAGTGTCTCATTCGTGTGACCATGACCATGGTGACCTTGACCTTGTCAATAATGTTGGACGTACATCCAACTGTTGAATATCTCTTGATCTGTTAGTCGGATCATCTCCAAACTTCATCATCAAACTTCATCAATAGTTTCATAATAATTGATCACATTGATGGATATCTACCAGTGTAATTCGGCTGACCTTTGTGACCTTCACCTTGGTGTCAATAATTTTGGACATACATGTATGTCCAAATGTTGAATATCTCATCCGTTAGTCATATCATTTCCAAATTTCATAAATAGCTTCCTCACATTGATAGCTATTCATCCAGTGTCATTCCGGTGACATAGACCGTCACTTTGGTGACATTGACTTTTGTGTCAATAATGTTTGATGTACGCCCAAATGTTGAATATCTCTTGATCCGTTAGTCATATCATTACCAACCTTCACCAATAGCTTCCTTCCTCACTTTGATGGCTTTTCCGTCACCCAGTCTCATTTGTGTGACCTTGACCTTGGTGACTGTGACTTTCGAATCAATAATTTTGGACTTCCTCATATTGTGACCTTGACCTTGGTGACGTTGACCTTAGTTTTGATCGCCTCGTTTAGTGGGCGAGACACTCTCCAGCGATCGCCTTCAAGGTGCATGATCACGTGGTTAGAACAACAACAACAACAATGGCTTAAAGTGTTGAAAGCGCGCCCACTCCAAAGTAATATATTATTTGATATTTTCCTTAATATGAAACGGATTTTGATGAAATATGGCCAAGCAAATGCATCTTAACAAGACGCGTTTGATGCGCCATATTTCATCAAAATCCGTTACATAATAAGGACAAAATAAAAGAATACGTACTTTGAGGGCTTCTGGAAGTTTCCGTACTTGTTGTTGTTGTAACCACGTGAGCGTACACATTGGCCTTGTTCTATATGATTTAATTATTAAATGAAGATTGCCAATCTACGGTAATTATATTTATGTGCATATTGTTGATCATTTTCACATTGTTGTCCATTCATTTACATTAGTTTCGTTTGGGAACCTTCAATAAATCTTCACTGTCAGCCACAAACACACAACTAATCAATGTGGTGGTTGATTGCGGAGCATGCAATTGGTAATTTAACGATTGGAATTCATCCTTACTGGAATCCCGACATTTGGCTTTCTTGTATGTGAGAGTTGAATCTGGTTATGTCACAGTACGTAACTCACTGTGGGGAGGTAGTGTGTATTCGTGCCCGGCTAGCTCAGTCATTTATAGTGATGGCGCCCAACGAGGGACCGTGACTGATAAATACTACCCAAAATGTACCAAAAATATGGAATTCGATAATCAGCCCCGAAAAAGGAATGACCTGACCAGGGGCCTATTTCATCAACATTGCAAAGTATACTTTCCTAGCAAAGTATACTTTGAGGGAGAAATTTTCAATTTTAGAATAAATTTATTAATTTTTATTATACTGAATTTATTACATGTAATGTAATAAATTTAGTATAATAATTATGCATAGTTTTAATCATCAAATATATGCAATCGTTAGTTCTGCATGAAATAATGCATTTCGGAAAAATCAATGATTGCTCCCTCAAAGTATACTTTGCTAGGAAAGTATACTTTGAAATTTTGATGAAATAGGCCCCTGGTGCCAGGTCCATACCACTGTACACACCAAAGTCTGGTTTACCGTACCATCACTCCAATCAACTGAGCTAGCCGGGAACGAATACACACTTCCTCCCCACAATGAGTTACGTACTGTGACATACTTCCCCACCAAATTGGAATTTGTTCCCGAATTCTATATTTAATTTATATTTATTTCGATGTACATATTCGTTCTGATTTTGGGCATTTTCCTCCCAATGCAGCAGGTTAAATGCGGTAGCGAACCCGTCGGCCCGGCCTTAGCTGACCTTAGCCATTGAACACCAATAAACAAACAAACAAACAAACAAAATCAAACCAAAGAATGTTGACATTCACTAACTTAAGGTGTTTTAGCGAGGTGACTATGTAAGGGGATTGGCACACGAGCAACGTTATTTATTACTTAATCTAGCCAATTTCATCAAAATTGCAAAGTATACTTATCTAGCAAAGTATACTTTGACGGAGTAATCACTTATTTTTCCCGAAATGCATTATTTCACATAGAATTAATGACTGCATATATTTGATGATTAAACGTATGCAGAATTATGTGATAATGTAATAAATTCAGTATAATAAAAATTAATAAATTTATCCTTAAATTGAAAATTTCTCCCTCAAAGTTTACTTTGCTAGATAAGTATACATTGCAATGTTGGTGAAATAGGCTACTGGATTCCACAATGTAATGACAGTGGATTAAAATCAAAATACACTAATGTAATTAGTATTTATTGCGTTAGTGTATTATGATTTTAATGTATAATGTAAATGAGAACACTACAAAAAACAAGTTAGGTGATCAGTAAATCTGCAATGTATGACGACGTGCTTAAGCAGTAAATAAAATCTAACACTATATGACTGACAATTTCAACCAATGAGATTCATGATTGTCCAATTTCAGGTCACATGATTGTGGACATATATGATATTCACCTATTCACCTCACATTTCGAATAACACTTTCGGACTCTTCTCGGCAACACGACGAGTCCGGGACTGATATTCAGGTATAGCAGCATGCACGTGTCACTTCTCGCGCAACGAGACGAGTCCCAGACTGATAGTCAGGTATAACAGCATGCACGTGTCACTTCTCGCGCAACACGACGAGTCCCAGACTGATATTCAGGTATAACAGCATGCACGTGTCACTTCTCGCGCAACGAGACGAGTCCCAGACTGATATTCAGGTATAACAGCATGCACGTGTCACTTCTCGCGCAACACGAGTCCCAGACTGATATTCAGGTATAGCAGCATGCACGTGTCACTTCTCGCGCAACACGACGAGTCCCAGACTGATATTCAGGTATAGCAGCATGCACGTGTCACTTCTCGCGCAACACGACGAGTCCCAGACTGATATTCAGGTATAACAGCATGCACGTGTCACTTCTCGCGCAACACGAGTCCCAGACTGATATTCAGGTATAGCAGCATGCACGTGTCACTTCTTGGGCAACGAGACGAGTCCCAGACTGATATTCAGGTATACATGTAGCAGCATGCACGTGTCACTTCTCGCGCAACGAGACGAGTCCCAGACTGATATTCAGGTATAGCAGCATGCGCTGTTACTGATCACGCAACCAAAGCATGAGACATATCGTGCGTTGTTGTATCATATGCGTTCTCAAGGTGCATGGTCACGTGGTTACAACAACAACAACGTCGCCCACGGCAAAGTAAGTATTATTTGATATTTTCCTTAATATGCAACTGATTTTGATTAAATATGGCGCAGCAAACGCGTCTTCATGAGCTGCATTTGGTGGTCTATGGAGTTTGGCACAGACTTATGTCGTTTTTGCGAAGAATCGATTTCCGTGTCGGAGATTTTGCGAAGAATCGATTTCCGTGAAAATAAAGAGACCATCAAATGCAGCTTAACAAGACGCGTTTGATGCGCCATATTTCATCAAAATCCGTTACGTAATAAGGACACTATCAAACAATACGTACTTTGAATCGGTACGTGTTGTTGTTGTTAGTACCACGTGATCATACACCTTGGTTCTGTAATACCGAGGCCGAAGTCCGAGATGCATATGACGTTTCGAAGGTCCGTAAATCTCGTGTACATGTACACCGATTCAAAAGACAATACTTGTATAACAATTGTGTTGATTGCATACTAGTATGATATTTATTAACCTCGATAAAGTCTCGCTTCTTATGAACTTTGTAAACTTGTTTAATAAATATCAAACTAAATCATCACCCACGTATGTCAGACCCTCTATTTACATTCATCAGTATTTTGTGTCTTTCATGTTAACATCTCATTTTCAGCTGGCATTTCCGAAATTGACTTGTTGAGATCATAAAATGCCTTGCGTGTTTAACCAGTGAACTGTGAGTTCTCGGCCCCATCCAACTGTCCCGAGACGATACTGCTGTTGTTGGAGAAAATCATGTAGTCCCTGGTCGTGGTGAACGGTTTGTCCTCGAGCCAATACGTGTCCATTATCCCCTTACCCTGCAGAGAAAATTGGGTCGCCCACTTATCACACTGGGGGGCAGTTTCACTAAACTTCGTACGACTAAAATGTTCGTAAGTGCAAAATTATGATGGGCTGTAAATTTCACATTAACAATGTTTTCTTGTAAACAATTATTGGATTTACATTTATTGAGCATAGCAATAGGTGCATATGCAGCCTATGCTCACTATATGTAAATCCATCAATTGAAATTTCCAGACGATCCTAAATTTGCTCGTACGAACATTTTAGTCGTACGAAGTTTAGTGAAACGGGCCCCTGGTCTATGTACAAGTTATTGTTCACAGATTGGACTTTTAAGGAAATAAATGCAAGGGAGCGCTAGCGAGCGTAGCATTTAGTTCCTTAAAAATCCAATATGTGAACAAGTAATAGCTTTAGTTCACATATTGATTTTTTACGAAATTACTGTCCGCTCCACGTTTTGCTGCCGACGAACTTTTGGCTATTACACACATTAAATTTAAAAAATAAAATAATTAAATGTAAGTACTTTTTCATCAATAACAAAAAGTCACCCTCCCACAAAACAATTATTTGATGAAATTCCTTCAAATATATATTCTATTGCGAAAAAACGATTTTCCCATGTGGTTGTAACTGGAGAAATGTACAGGAGAAAGACACCAGACCTAGAACTCGTATTCCAAACAATTACCACACCCACCCACTTCACACTTGCACATTATTTGCACGGGTTTTGCTGTGAGAGAAAACCCGTAATCAACTCCTTACAAATAATACACCGTGAAGAGAACACCCGTAATTGCGCGCCTGTTTTCTTGGAAACCACGAGCTACCATGCAAAATGTTTCTTTTTATTACAGTCAAAATAAAGTTATTTGAAAATTTGGAAAGGGACTCGACTAATCGAGAATGTTAATTAAACACATTCCAAACATGCACTCAAATATATCTGGTTCATAGAAACAGCTGCGTAATTTGGATTTCAAAAAGCCTAGTTTAAACACGCGGGAAAACACGTCATTGTATAACTATTCATGCGCACATCACAATTAATTGATTATAAGCTCAAAAATAGACTAAATGTGCATATGTATCGCCGTGGAAGTGTAATAAATAGGATATTCCATCGTACATGTTTGAATAGCGAAAATAATACACTCTGTCCGTCGTTGTCCGTGCAAGCTTACGCGGAAGCCGACGCACACTCGTGTATTATTTCCCGCTATTCAAAATGTACGATGGAATATCCTCTATAATATACGATGCATAGTTTATAGAAATGAGTAGTCGTGTAACGTTTTAGCCCTTCGACACTACTGACCTAAAAGCCAACATTTACAAACACTGTTGATCCAGGTGAGACGGCTCATTAATAATAAGCCATCTCATCAATACCTACAGTATTTGACAGCATTCAATTTGTTTTAAAAGAAATTCGTCTTATGTGGCTGTGACTTGGGAAATGGGATCAATGTAGATCCAGATCAGCCTGTACAGCAGCACAGTTTGATCAGGATCTGCATGGATCGCAATTCAAACAACACCCGCCATGTTTCTAACAAACAACATAGATCGTTATCAAGCTACAGTACTCAGTAGTGTGCTATTTGATCAGGAGGTACACTGGTCACAAATCCCATGAGAACTGTAACGCCGCATATAACGCGCGCCGCATATAGCACAAATGAGCACGTTTTTTTAATTATTGACTGCTGTTGTTGTTGTTGTTGCTACTGTTTCCTCTCCTCCTAAAACTACTTCTGCTGTTGCTGGTGCCGCTGCCACTACTACGGCTACTACTGCTGGCGGAGGACAAAATAATATTTTGAAATTGAGCCGTGATACACAAAATGTACCTTCAGTCCTCTGCAACTGCAGGCGAAAAACATAGGTCTGCGTGCAGGCTGCTCTGGGCAGATTCAGAGGAGGCGGGTGCGCCCCCCCCCCCCCCGCCAAAATAAAATCCGGGGGCATGCCCGGACCCCCTAGCAATGTCGGAGCTCTGTTCGGTCGACGAATGAGATGTTCTCGTTCGAATATATAGTAAGCTATTTCTGTTAAGAAGTACCCCCCCCCCTAAACCGAAATCCTGGAGCCACGCCGGCCGGCCACACAGGGCTGAAGGTACATTTTCTCGCGTGGTGGCTCATAACATATATCAAATAATTATATAATTAAGTCTTAAGCGAATTTTAAACACCCTGATATTTTGGATGAGGTGGATGCTATGACCCATTTACTCTTCATGCGCATGCCCATGCCTTTTCGATGCATATAATACAGCTATTGTGCTATATGCGATGCGTGCTATATCAAGGGTCATCACGTGGTTACAACAACAACAATGTCGCCCACTCCAAAGTAAGTATTATTTGATATTTTTCTTAATATGCAACGGATTTTGATGAAATATGTAGACACGGAAATCTATTCTTCGCAAAAACTACAGAAGTTTGGGCGAAAATACAGAGACACTATAAAATAATACGTACTTTGAATCGGTACTTGTTGTTGTTGTTAGTACCACGTGATCATACACATTGTATATACGGCGTTACAGAGCACCATTTCTCCAGTCGCAGCCACATATGATTAATGAAATATTGCAAATATTAGCATGAAGCAGTCTATACCATATATTGAGGGGTGAAGCCATTGTCTGTGACGTATACGTAGTTCCGAGCCCGTTACTGTCAAGAAATAGGCCGTAAGAAGACAGTTGCTACCAGTATAGACCAACACCAGATGTACATTTACAATTCTGCAAAAATCAGGGGGCCGTTTCACTAAACTTCGTACGACTGTAACGTTCGTAAGTGCAAATTTAGGATCGTCTGGAAATTTCAATTGATGGATTTACATTTATTATGCCCCCGCTACCGAAAGGTACGGGGGCATATAGTGTTACCAGCGTCCGTCCGTACGTCCGTCCCGTACGTCCGTCCCGATATTATATTCTTTAGTATCTTCTACATGGCTTCACATATTATGTCAATATTTATACACGTGATACATATGAACATCCCTTACACACTCCACCCCCCCCAGTATTTCGACCTTGACCTTTGGCCTTGACCTTTGGCCTTGACCTTTTCCACTTTAAATGTTTGCTTGGCACTTTGGGACAAATCTACGTGCACGTTTCTCAATCCTACAATAACTTCTCAATACTTTTGCCAATCCCTTAAATATATATACACATGATACATATGAACATGCCCTACACACTCCACCATCCAGTACTTCGACCTTGACCTTGACCTTTGACCATCACCTTTTCTACTTTAAATGTTTACTTAGCACTTTGGGACAAATCTACGTGCACGTTTCTCAATCCTACAATAACTTTTCAATACTTTTGCCAATCGCTTAAATATTTATACACATGATACATATGAACATGCCCTACACACTCCACCACCCAGTACTTCGACCTTGACCTTTGACCTTCACCTCCTTTTCTACTTTAAATGTTTACTTAGCACTTTGGGACAAATCTACGTGCACGTTTCTCAATCCTACAATAACTTCTCAATACTTTTGCAAATCGCTTAAATATTTATACACATGATACATATGAATATGCCCTACACACTCCACCACCCAGTACTTCGACCTTGACCTTTGACCTTCACCTTTTCTACTTTAAATGTTTACTTAGCACTTTGTGACAAATCTACGTGCACGTTTCTCAATCCTACAATAACTTCTCAATACTTTTGCCAATCGCTTAAATATTTATACACATGATACATATGAACATGCCCTACACACTCCACCACCCAGTACTTCGACCTTGACCTTGACCTTTGACCATCACCTTTTCTACTTTAAATGTTTACTTAGCACTTTGGGAAAAATCTACGTGCACGTTTCTCAATCCTACAATAACTTTTCAATACTTTTGACAATTCCTTAAATATTTATACACATGATACATATGATACATATGAACATGCCCTACACACTCCACCACCCAGTACTTCGACCTTCATCTTTGACCTTCACCTTTTCTACTTTAAATGTTTACTTAGCACTTTGGGACAAATCTACGTGCACGTTTCTCAATCCTACAATAACTTCTCAATACTTTTGCCAATCCCTTAAATATTTATATACATGATACATATGATACATATGAACATGCCCTACACACTCCATCACCCAGTACTTCGACCTTCACCTTTGACCTTCACCTTTTCTACTTTAAATGTTTACTTAGCTCTTTGAGACAATTCTACGTGCACGTTTCTCAATCCTACAATAACTTCTCAATACTTTTGCCAATCGCTTAAATATTTATACACATGATACATATGAACATGCCCTACACACTCCACCACCCAGTACTTCGACCTTGACCTTGACCTTTGACCATCACCTTTTCTACTTTAAATGTTTACTTAGCACTTTGGGACAAATCTACGTGCACGTTTCTCAATCCTACAATAACGTCTCAATACTATTGCCAATCCCTTAAATATTTATACACATGATACATATGATACATATGAACATGCCCTACACACTCCATCACCCAGTACTTCGACCTTCACCTTTGACCTTCACCTTTTCTACTTTAAATGTTTACTTAGCACTTTGGGACAAATCTACGTGCACGTTTCTCAATCCTACAATAACTTCTCAATACTTTTGCCAATCGCTTAAATATGTATACACATGATACATATGAACATGTCCTACACACTCCACCACCCAGTACTTCGACCTTGACCTTTGACCTTCACCTTTTCTACTTTAAATGTTTACTTAGCACTTTGGGACAAATCTACGTTCATGTTTCTCAATCCTACAATAACTTCTCAATACGTTTGCCAATCGCTTAAATATTTATACACATGATACATATGAACATGCCCTACACACTCCACCACCCAGTACTTCGTCCTTGACCTTTGACCTTCACCTTTTCTACTTTAAATGTTTACTTAGCACTTTGGGACATATCTACGTGCACGTTTCTCAATCCTACAATAACTTCTCAATACTTTTGCCAATCGCTTAAATATTTATACACATGATACATATGAACATGCCGTACACACTCCACCACCCAGTACTTCGACCTTGACCTTCGACCTTCACCTTTTCTACTTTAAATGTTTACTTAGCACTTTGGGACAAATCTACGTGCACGTTTCTCAATCCTACAATAACTTCTCAATACTTTTGCCAATCCCTTAAATATTTATATACATGATACATATGAACATGCCCTACACACTCCACCACCCAGTACTTCGACCTTCACCTTTGACCTTCACCTTTTCTACTTTAAATGTTTACTTAGCACTTTGGGACAAATCTACGTGCACGTTTCTCAATCCTACAATAACTTCTCAATATTTTTGCCAATCCCTTAAATATGTATACACATGATACATATGAACATGCCCTACATACTCCACCATCCAGTACTTCGACCTTGACCTTGACCTTTGACCATCACCTTTTCTACTTTAAATGTTTACTTAGCACTTTGGGACAAATCTACGTGCACGTTTCTCAATCATACAATAACTTTTCAATACTTTTGCCAATCGCTTAAATATTTATACACATGATACATATGAACATGCCCTACACACTCCACCACCCAGTACTTCGACCGTGACCTTTGACCTTCACCTTTTCTACTTTAAATGTTTACT
Organism: Conchocele bisecta; assembly: GCA_029237695.1. NCBI lineage: Eukaryota > Metazoa > Mollusca > Bivalvia > Lucinida > Thyasiridae > Conchocele > Conchocele bisecta. Next base: position 138,388,379 of record CM055266.1, on the reverse strand, counting down.
TAGCACTTTGGGACAAATCTACGTGCACGTTTCTCAATCCTACAATAACTTCTCAATACTTTTGCAAATCGCTTAAATATTTATACACATGATACATATGAACATGCCCTACACACTCCACCACCCAGTACTTCGACCTTCACCTTTGACCTTCACCTTTTCTACTTTAAATGTTTACTTAGCACTTTGTGACAAATCTACGTGCACGTTTCTCAATCCTACAATAACTTCTCAATACTTTTGCCAATCGCTTAAATATTTATACACATGATACATATGAACATGCCCTACACACTCCACCATCCAGTACTTCGACCTTGACCTTGACCTTTGACCATCACCTTTTCTACTTTAAATGTTTACTTAGCACTTTGGGAAAAATCTACGTGCACGTTTCTCAATCCTACAATAACTTTTCAATACTTTTGACAATCCCTTAAATATTTATACACATGATACATATGATACATATGAACATGCCCTACACACTCCACCACCCAGTACTTCGACCTTCACCTTTGACCTTCACCTTTTCTACTTTAAATGTTTACTTAGCTCTTTGGGACAAATCTACGTGCACTTTCTCAATCCTACAATAACTTCTCAATACTTTTGCCAATCGCTTAAATATTTATACACATGATACATATGAACATGCCATACACACTCCACCACCCAGTACTTCGACCTTGACCTTGACCTTTGACCATCACCTTTTCTACTTTAAATGTTTACTTAGCACTTTGGGAAAAATCTACGTGCACGTTTCTCAATCCTACAATAACGTCTCAATACTTTTGCCAATCCCTTAAATATTTATACACATGATACATATGATACATATGAACATGCCCTACACACTCCATCACCCAGTACTTCGACCTTCACCTTTGACCTTCACCTTTTCTACTTTAAATGTTTACTTAGCACTTTGGGACAAATCTACGTGCACGTTTCTCAATCCTACAATAACTTCTCAATACTTTTGCCAATCGCTTAAATATTTATACACATGATACATATGAACATGTCCTACACACTCCACCACCCAGTACTTCGACCTTGACCTTTGACCTTCACCTTTTCTACTTTAAATGTTTACTTATCACTTTGGGACAAATCTACGTTCACGTTTCTCAATCCTACAATAACTTCTCAATACTTTTGCCAATCGCTTAAATATTTATACACATGATACATATGAACATGCCCTACACACTCCACCACCCAGTACTTCGACCTTGACCTTTGACCTTCACCTTTTCTGCTTTAAATGTTTACTTAGCACTTTGGGACATATCTACGTGCACGTTTCTCAATCCTACAATAACTTCTCAATACTTTTGCCAATCGCTTAAATATTTATACACATGATACATATGAACATGCCCTACACACTCCACCACGCAGTACTTCGACCTTGACCTTCGACCTTCACCTTTTCTACTTTAAATGTTTACTTAGCACTTTGGGACAAATCTACGTGCACGTTTCTCAATTCTACAATAACTTCTCAATACTTTTGCCAATCCCTTAAATATTTATACACATGATACATATGAACATGCCCTACACACTCCACCACCCAGTACTTCGACCTTCACCTTTGACCTTCACCTTTTCTACTTTAAATGTTTACTTAGCACTTTGGGACAAATCTACGTGCACGTTTCTCAATCCTACAATAACTTCTCAATACTTTTGCCAATCGCTTAAATATTTATATACATGATACATATGAACATGCCCTACACACTCCACCACCCAGTACTTCGACCTTGACCTTCACCTTTTTATGCCCCCGCAACCGAATGGTGAGTGGGGCATATAGTGTTACCGCCGTCCGTCCGTACTCGGGTAAATGGCTTGTAATCAAATATGCCTCGTTTTCTTTGGCTGCCAGCGGGGGCATTCGTGTGCCGACAGGCCACATTTCTAGTTGAGCATAGGCTGCATATGTTCAATAAATGTAAATCCAATAATTGTTTACAAGAAAACAGTGTTAATTTGAAATTTACAGACAATTATAATTTTGCACTTACGAACATGTGAAACAGCCCCCATAAACCCACTTTTCCGACGTTTCGGCACAATGCATTTATCAAGGAATAAACGTGTTGTGCCGAAACGTCGGAAAAGTGTGTGCCTGGTTTTTGCAGAATTGTTCAACATATCGTATTATTGCGGAAAGCTTCCTGTACACTTACAAACTGATCAGGGTCTGCATGTTCGCCAGTCTATCACTGAAAACATCTTTCATGCTCCTACAAACATTACACATCCTGATCAGGCTGCAGGAATTCGCTAGACTGGTCATACAAGCCATAAGCCCCTTTTCTCCCGTCACTGCAACGTGGGAGTAGTTGATTATTATGACTAACCTTAATCTCCATGTTTGCTCGGAATGACAGCTTGAAGTTTCTGTGTTTCTGTAGACAGTTGTACGTGTTATTGCTTATGTGGACCCTGTCCGCTGCAACATGTGATCACATATGATCTCGTTTGTTCCCACGACATAGCATCTCGTTACCACGACATAGCACAACATTTTGTTGCTATCTCGTTCCCACGAAATAGGATCTCGTTCCCACGAGTTAGCTATAACATTCACACGACATACCATCTCGTTCCCACGACATATTCAGCCAATCAAAATGTAGCATCATTGTCATCCAAGATGGTAGAGTAATACCTGCTCTTCTATTGGCTGATTGTGTCGTACGAACGAGATGCTATGTCGTGGGAACGAGTTGTGCGTGTCCCTTTTAAGCTGCCGTAGAAACCAGTACATAACGGGAGAAATAAAACAGCTATGAAGACTATAAATTGAGACCAAGATACCCAAAGGAGACCCATGAACCCATGTAGAAAGGAAACTAGCGCCATACATCATGATAAACAGATCAAAGTTGAAACTTGTCATATACATTATAAAAACAGTAGGATTACTACTAATACTATTATATGTAGGGGTTGGGGATCCCCCCCCCCATTTGTACATGTACTTGAACATGTACATGTACGTGTACAGGTAATATTTGGGATTTAGTACTAAACCCATTGACCCGGCCTTAAATGACCTTAGCTGTTGATAGGCCGTTAAACCCCAACACACAAACAAACAAATAAGTGGCTGGTGGTGCTGACCTGGAACCAGATCAGGATATTCTAATTTTACGGCTGAATTTTTTTTCTGCAAATATTCAGTTATGATTTTGGGATTTTTCCTCACATCGGTACACTGATGTGAGGAAAAATCCCAAAATCATAACCGAATATTTGCATAAAAAAACCCGGGTAAAATATGGGATTCTACTATTAACACGGCCTAGAATGACCTTAACTGTATGACTGGTTGTTAAACACCATTACATAAATAAAAACCGGACATCCTGGTGACATCCCAAGTTGTCCGGTTTAAAGAGGTTGGAACTACACAACTTACGCAGACCATGTGACTTCATTCTGGAGGCTATGTTAACGGCGTCACCAAACAGACAATACCGCAACATCACGGTACCCACGATCCCGGCAGACACAGAACCTACAATTTACAGGAGGCTATATTAACCATATCACCGAACAGACAATACCACAACATCACGGTACTCACGATCCCGGCAGACACCGAACCTACAATTTACAGGAGGCTATGTTAACGGTATCACCGAACAGACAATACCGCAACATAACGGTACCAACTAACTATCACCGCTGACACCGAACCTACAATTTACAGGAGGCTATGTTAACGGTAGTGCCGAACAGACAATAACGCAACATCACGGTACCCACGATCCCAATTTATACGAATGTATTTATTCTTATGTGATGTAACTGGAGACATTTGTAGCTCATGGAGCCCGTTTCACTAAACTTCGTACGACTAAGATTGTTCGTAAGTGCAAATTTAGGATCGTCTGGAAATTTCAGTTGATGGATTTACATTTATTGAGCATAGGCTGCATATGAATTTTACAAGAAAACATTATTAATATGAAATTCACAGACTATCATGATTTTGCACTTGCGATTACGAACATTTTAGTCGTACGAAGTTTAGTGAAATGGCCCCCTGATGAAATAGCGCACTCATGTAGCATGATAACGATCTATATGGCTTGCCAGAAGCATGGCGAATTTATTATTGATGTAATGGCGAACCGTGCAGATACAATCTTGCAGAAGGTCTGGTGATGCCACATATATACTTGTCTGATCGCCCGGTGGAGCATGTCATGCTAGCCAGTAGTTAATTGGAACTTAAATGTGGTGTGACTGGAAAAATGTGTCTTATGGGATTTGTAACCAGTTTAGCTCCTGATCAAATAGCACACTATGGTAGCCCGATCTATATTGCTTCTTAGAAGCATGATGGATGTTTCATTGATGACAATGCGAGCAGTGAAGATCCTGATCAGACTGCGAATGCACAGGTTGATTTGGATCTACTTGTCACAAAACCCATAACCCCTATTCCAGTCAGAGTCACATGTTTGCTTTAGTAGTAGTAAGGGAGTCAAAATGATACCACCTACCGTGATATCATTTATAACCCTCTATAATACCCCCACCACCCCCGAAAACCAAAAAATTGGTTAACGAGGAAAATTGGGTCTCCCGACAGCAAATTTATGAATTTTTGGAGAAAATAATTTTGAAAAGAGGGAGTCCCAATTATATTGGTAATTGACTTTTGAAAGTATATATTGGTGTCATAAATACATCATGTTTTTTTCACGTCCAATTGAACAGAAAAAACGAGTACCAATATAAAAGAGAAAATGGATAATTCAATACAATTTGAATTGCAAATTTTTAATGACTGTGTTGAAGAAGTTTACGAAGAATACGGGGTTTATAATCCTGTATATAAATTCTATAAAATGAGAACACTAGGCGATATCGAATATATGAAATACCAGCGTAATTTATTACGCTCCGATAAAAACGTTACATTTCCAATATTATACCGGCAATTATGTCAACTATACAAGAGGCAAATACGAACATTAAGACAGATAATGCGTATCGGATATGAAACTAAGGCGTATTATACAAAAATTTTAAAACCCAACGATTCGTTTACGAATGCACATTTTTACGATATCGCTTATAAAGATATTGAAAAATTATTATTGAAAAAAAAAATACTAATTAATTTATAGCCGAGTGTATTTTTCTTATCGAAGGTATGTAAACGGGCTATCTGAAATTATTTTTCATCAACCTCGAGCGGTCGGAGTCCGAACGCCGTTGTCATGCAGTTGTTTACCATGACAACAGCGGTCGGACTCCGAACGCCGTTGTCATGCAGTTGTTTACCATAGCGACCACATTTGTAGGGATAGAAATAAATAAATAAAAATGTTTAGCTCCAACCGCGGCGCGAACCCACGACCCTCGTCTCTATAGATTATCGCCTTAACCACACGACCACGAAGGCTGTTATGATAAACACTACCTAGTGTTGTACAATTATCGATTTACGACAATGTTTCAATTACACGGGTTATGAACCATGCGTAAATTGATAGCCGAGGTAAACAGAGCCGAGTGTATCAATTACACAGACGGTGTGTACAGTGTAATCCTAGACTGAATTTGTTATGCGATTACGGCGTAATTCTCAGTGAAAAACACATGTTGCATAGGTATGTAAATTTGTTTACTGCACCAATATAAGAAAATTAATTATTTTTTAAAAAATCGCAATGGTGCTGTAACATTTCTTCCGACTTTATCTCCAAGTTTTTCCCTAAATTTATCCCAATCAGTACACTCAATCTTGGGCATGGTGGCGCGTGCCTTGATTCTTATATCATTTTTTAATTTTTCATATCTCCGCATTTCTTCCACCACGGATTCAAACTCTAAATTTGATATTTTCTTATCGGCCAACGCTTTGGACACCATAACGTCGATGCTATTTTTCTTAGACCTGGCGAGAACGGATATTCTATCATGTTTTCTACATTTTTTCTCGAATTTTCCACCCGACGCCCTAATTACCATACACAACAACCCAGAAACGGCCGACACCGCACATAAAATCCCCGCTACGGGAACCGTTATAATGGTGGATATAGTTGCAGCTGTCCTCGCCCCACACAACACAGAAACACTCGCCAGAGCCGTGCTAGATACTTCAGCCATGTTCACCGCGCGCCTATATTTTTTAGCGTTTCTTTTTCTATTTGTATATTCTCTAACTAAGATATCCTGCATAGCGACGATATTATTCAACCTAAAATCTGAACTTCTTTCGTTAATTGTACACAGTGTTGATGGAGTGGTATTGACAATTGGAAGCGTTGATTCGTTCATATTTAAATTTTAAATTTTACAAATTTATTTCAATATATTAGTATTTACAAAATAAGTTCAATTAACAACGAGACAATAGTGGAAGAACTCTCTGAGTCACCGATTTTCGTAACAAAGTTAATAACACTACTTTGGGAAAGTCTAATTCGATCATTACCGGCGAACGAAACAATCGTCGAACTATCTCCAGAGATTTTAGTGACTCCAAACCCCCGTTCTTCCCCATCTACTACAATATTTATCGCGACCGCGCCCACAGGTTTACCATTAGCATTAAACGAGCAGACCGCCATTTGGATAACTTCACCCGCGGCTGTCATAGTGTATCCCCCATATTTATTACTCGCTTTGGCACCGAACGAATATTCATAGTGCCCCTCAATCAATGGGCCCCGCTTCTCAGCCCAAACTGTTATGACACGTTTTGGCGTTTTCATTGTTTTCACTATTCCGGCAAGCGCCCCTGTTTGCGTTATATGCCTCAGTACGAATCTTATAAGAGGCCTCCTCAAGAGCTTTGGTCGCGGCTATACGATCATGTTTCAGTTTATCGGAAACTTCGGTTATCTTTCCGTCTAGTTCGGTAAGTGCCGCTTCTCTGCTGAGAGAGTCCTCTAAGCGCAACGCATCATAAGCCTCCGTAATGGTCGCCTGGTGGCCTTCTAGGGCTTTCTCAACACCCGACCGGGCCTCTTTTTGAAATTCGGTTATTTTTCCGTCTAGTTCAACAACCGCCGCTTCTCTGATGAGAGAGTCCTCTGAGCGCAACACCTCATAAGCCTTCGCAAGGTCCGCCTGGCGGTCTGCTCGGACTTTATGAATACCCAACCGGGCCTCCTTTCGAAATTCGGTTATTTTTTCGTATATGTCAGTAAGTGCCGCTTCTCTGTTGAGAGAGTCCTCTGAGCGTAACGCCCCATAAGCCTCCGCAATGGCCTCCTTGTTGTCTTCTCGGACCCCCTCAACCCCCGACCTGGTCTCTTTCAGAAATTCGGCTATTTTTTCGTCTAGTTCAGTAAGTGTCGCTTCTTTGCTGAGAGAGCCCTCTAATCGCAACGCATCATAAGCCTCCGCAATGGCCTTCGTAAGGTCCGCCTGGTGGTCTTCTCGGACTTTATCAATACCCGACCGGGTCTCTTTTCGAAATTTGGTTATTTTTTTATCTAGTTCAGTAAGTGCCGCTTCTCTGATGAGAGAGTCCTCTAAGCGCAACGTAAGGGCCGCCTGGCGGTCGGCCCGGACTTTATCAATATCCGACCTGCTCTCTTTTCGAAATTTGGTTATTTTTTTACCTAGTTCGTTTAGTTCAGTTTCTCTGATGAGAGAGTCCTCTGACCGCAACACCTTATAAGCCGCCTGATCTTTCTCAATATTCGTTCGGGTCTCCTTTCGAAAATCGATTATTTTACCGTCTAATTCAGTAAGTGTCGCTTCTCTGGTGAGAGAGTCCTCTAAGTGCAACGCATCATAAGCCTCCTTAAGGTCTGCCTGGTGGTCTTCTCGGACTTTATCAAGCCCCAACCGGGCCTCTTTTCGAAATTTGGTTATTTTTTCACCTAGTTCGTTTAGTTTCCGTATGCGTTTCTTCACGACTTTGTGTATTCACAGCCAGGGCATACTCTAAGTTGTGACAGTAGACTCTTGTGAATCTCGTCCGTGGCCCTCGATATAGTTCTATTGATCAAGGCTTTTGTTTTTTGGGTAGTTAAAAAGTCGCCCTCTGTCGGGATGAATCCCCCTTCTGTCGGTTCCAAATTCTTTGAATTTGTCACCCAATCGGAAGAACTGCCTGGTCCGTATATACTCATTTTCAATAATGTTGATAATATATATTACGAACATGCGTTTAATTCTAAATAATTTTCTTAAAATTAATTAATTTGAAATTTCTAGGACGACCGAAATCGGGTAATCGTTCTTCAACTCTCTCCCTTTATCATCGAGAATAGAAATCTTCAACTCGTGGATGTGTCCCGATTCCAAAACTTTCATCTCGGGGTGTGGCAAGTCTAAGGTCAGGGTCTCACCATAGAAACAGTCGCTGGCGGGCACGGTTTTCAGTAATATGCTGGGAGTGCCGTCTACCGTGTTGTACGATGTGTTCACACGATCCAGGTGCACCCGAGAGTTTTCGTGACGGCGAAGTTCACCGGGGTCGTGCCGACGTGCTCGCCAGGATCAAACACTCCGTCATCGTTGTAAGGGTATGTTATTTTAAATCCTAACAGTGAGCACAACCCCGGTAAGATCCTTAAACGCCTATCAACGGTCAATGTCGTGAGCCCCGTGGCTTTCGAGATTGCGAGAGTGACTACACCAGGAATCTTCTCCGCGACAAAAGCTTGGAGATCTCCGAAACTCCAAAGACCCTGATTGATCTAAGGCCTACCCGGCGTTGTCCGCAGCAGTTGTCTATTAATTTTTGAAGTTCACAACTCCCTTTTTGAACATTAGTGATAGTAGCAAACATAATAATATCTTTCAATGGATACAAAAGCATTTAGCTTTAACTCTAATGCAAAGTACGCGGTCGGAGGTAAATACACGCAAAAAGACGTTGTTAACCTTGTACACCCAACCGTAACGGTTAGACCGGACAGTGGCTTTGCCACCAATTTCCCTAACACGTTTGAGAAATATAGGCTGCCCAAGATTACTACGTTGGAGTCGGTAAACGGGTGGAAAGCCACACCGATGCAGTTTTGGCAGAACCAAATAAATTTTGCTGTATGGTGCGCAACATCCGGGTGTGGAGTTTCACATAAAGACCATCTGACATCCAAGAATGTCATGCTCCGAAGTGTCTACAACTTTCACACGTATTATACTATTAGGAGGATTCTCAAAGAACTAGGTATTTCTCTACCTCAAGACGACGCCTGGGATCCCATTTCCAACGCATACGACCGTATGGCGTTTGAAAGATTGTGTAACGAATTTAACGTTTCAAAAGACGCGGACTGGAGGCAGAAAGCATTTCCTACCACCACCGGCCTCGGGGACGTTCTCATTCGGGGCCAGTCCGGGAATTGGACGCAGACTGATTTTAGACACGATTACTCCGGTGACCACATCGTCAGTCGGAAGAACGCCGGGAATTTTGACCCCGCGACTATGACTTTCGGGCCAGAAGTGTCTGGAGGTCGGCACTGTGGCGTGTTTTCTTGTAAAATGTTACGTCCGGAACTGGCTCACGTCGATTACATACAGCAGGCTGCTGAGGTTCAGAACGCGTGGACCACATTTATGTTAGATAAGGGTCTAGGGTTCACGCAGGCCGGGGTTACTCGGGTCAACGAATCTATTCGCACGTACGTCTGGGCCATCCTCGGCGCACAGAAGCAAACTCGCAGTTCTATACTAGGTACAGGAACAGCGTTTGATGCACAAAAACAATTCTTGGCACTTGTAGAGGACGCCATCTCAGCTAAGGTGGACCTGGAGAAGGCGATCCAGAATTATCAAGACGTTTTGCAGACTGCCAGCACCCCAGTGGACTATGTATTTGGAATAGGTCTTTATATGGCGCCGAGCAATATGATACTACGAGACGACCCGGTTGATGGTTGCAATAATCAGATCGTAATCGCCACCGCCAATCAAAAAATCGGTCACAACGGTAACGTGAACACGGATATCATCAAGCGCACCCCCAAAATGATCGGGAGCGGAGTTGTAAATTCAAATAAATTTGAAAAAGATTTCATAAAACCCCCAAAACACAAAATGGATACACCTCCCTCAACACAATCGAACCCAGTACCCCCAATTCGTAAATTGGATGCACCATCGAGTTCCATCAACAATGTTGAAACACCAATCATCAACAATGTTGAAATTGGAAGCACAACACACGAGGAGGAGAAATTAGCGCTCGTCGTCGCCCTCGTGGCGATCGGATTATTTGCGCTTTGGTTTTAGGAACTCTCTGGCGAAGAATAGTAGGAGACCGGCGATTGCCACAATTAAAGCCCAAGTATTTTTGGCTAGCCATCCGGCCGTTTTTGATAATATAGATAGCAAGTAAGAAACTATACTTCCGATCAGTCCAGGTAGTGCGGCAGCCGCCTTTTCGGCTAATTTGGCCAGGAGACTGGCGAGGGCTTTTAGTTGTTTTTTTACCCACTCCTTGGCTCCGCCTGATGGCGCGGGTGCTGGTGCGGGTGCTGGTGCTGGTGCGGGTGCTGGTGCGGCACCACCAGTGAAAGCTAGAACTATGGTCGATATAGTCATGCTGATAGCAATGAGGATGCTTGCTATCGTGATGCCCTGTTCTCTGAACAGAGTGCGAAGACGCTCACCGAGTGTCGTCTCCTCGTGCAGGACCCTCGAGATTGTTTCGCGGATCCGACTTATTTTGTTGCGGAGAGCCTCACGGTTAGTCGAGGCGGCCTCCAAACGAGCTGCTCTTTCATCACGCAACGACTGTAGGCGTTCGGTGATCCGCTCGGTAGATTCTATATCGACACCGGCTTCCTCCAGTTTTCTTTCTTCTAGCGCGATATGTTCATCCAGCGACGAGAGTTTGGTGAGGTTACGGACCAGTTCGCCCCGGACCGTTTGCATAACCTTATCGAGGCCCCGGAGTTCGAGAAGAGGTAACGATGGGTCATCGTTAGACAGGTCGATTTCGCTGAACGTGGTCTCCATCGTGTTAATAGCGTCGGTGGCTACTCGAGGGAGTTCGCTGAGCTCAACAGTTTCTATATCGGCGGCCGTTTTCGCCATCGTTTCGTCGATAGACTGTAGGGCCTCTACAGCGCGGGTAGGCATAATTGTTTTACTACGCGTCCAATCTGGAAATCCTAGTTCGCTCCTTATGATTTCACCACCGCCCCGGTATCCGGCAATGGTGCTCATCGCTAGGGGTTTACTGGTCATCGTGTTGACGATCGGGACATTTGATGCTTTTAGTCGCAATCTACCGTTCAGATCCAATTCGAACTTGGAGTAGTCGCGACCGACAGAGGGGACCACACCTTTTTCTGCCAAACTGTTGTAGTAGTCGTCTACAGCTCCATCAAGTAATTCCCGACTTTGACTAGTAGTAGCGCCACCTAATTCCCCCGATTGGATTGGAACTGGAGGCTGTATCAAGGGCGTTTCGTCATTATAATCATCTATGTCATAATCATCGATGTCATCATCATAGCGGAAATCGTCTCTGCCGATTTCATCCATGTTAATATCGTAATCTCCATCCACTTTATAACTTTCTTAAAATTAATTATGTATTAAAGACAAAACCATAAGGGTTTAATATAGTTTCACTAAATTATGTCTTCGAGTCAATACGGTCGCAAACTCAATCCATACCGCAGACTGCGTGAGCCCCTCGGGGCAAAAGGCGTGAGACAGAGTGTCGTTATTACGAACAACCCATCGACGATCGACCAGAACCAGCAGCTCTTGGTCCGCTTCCCCAACCTCGGAGCTAACGACGTCATTGTGCCGGGTACTGTTCGCCTCGCTTTCACTATTTCGCTGACGTCGACGGACGAGGACCGAACCGTCGTTCAGAACCTTGGTCGCGCCATCGTCAAGAAGACCATGATAAAGATTTCTGGTAATGAGGTGATGTCGATCGACGACAGCGACGTCTACCATTGTTATCAGGACCTATGGAAGACGGCGCAAGAGCGCGAAAACGCTGTCTATCAGGGTATTGACACCAGCAAAAATAAGAACGTAACCAGAATCGGGGCTGGTAACAAGGTAGATAACAACGCGAGTGACAATGCGGTCGCGGGCGCTTATGGCAACCGCTTCTACATCCCGCTCGACTTCGAGTTACTGGAGAGAGTCACATGCCCTACTATCAGAGCGCTTTGGCTGACCGCCTCGAATACGAACTAACGTTCAACGACTACGGCCGAGTTCTCATAGCCAGCGACATGTTATCGACGTATACGATCGATAATGTTTCGCTGGAGTACGACATGGTCACGATGCCCGAACTCGCGCGATTGATCAGAACCCAGTACGCCGGGCGCGTTGCCATACTTTACGACCGAGTTCTTCGCCATCGCAAGATGACGAAAGACAAAGGCGACACATTGTGGAATATTAACGTCAACGTACCCGCCCGCTCGATGAAAGGTATAATGATGTTGTTCGAGGATGCTCGGTTTCGCGTTCGGTGCTAGAAAAACCGACAAATTCTATAACCCCAAAATCACGAAGTAGAGGTGACGATCGAGGGAGTTCCCAATCAACTCTACAGCGCGGGTCTTCGCGCGCACCAGCAGTGGGACGAAGTAAGAAAGCAGTTTGCTGCCGGCTCTAATCGCTCTCCGGAGGTTGCAGCGGTTGCCAAAGACCTGCATCTCTCGGCCGTCTCCCTCGCGGAGTTCCTGAATACCAAATACGCGTTATGGCTAGACATGCGAGCCAGCGACGACGACCAAATACACGGCAGTGGACGCCAAGTTGAGAACGCTAGCGAGGGTGTGACGATCCAGATAACCAAAGAGGCGGACGGAGCCGGGCCATTGAACGTGTACTTATATATAATTACGGACGCACAACTCAACATCGAACATGGCCGATACGTCTCAGCGATCTACTGATTTAATTAATTTTAAGAAAATTAGCAATCATTCTAACGATTTATTAATTAATAAATTTGATAATTCTAAAGAATTAATTAAGAAAATTAGCAATCAATGCTAATTCACGATTGGAGATGCCCACTCTGCCATAATATGTGGACAGACAGGATGTGGAAAAACGGTTTTTATCCTAGACTTGCTCGAGGGCTCCTACCGCGATGCCTTTCGTCATATTGTGATCCTGTGTCCCACTGTGCGGCACAACGATACTTATCAGCGGCGAACGTGGATATGGACTGACCCTGAGGTATACGTTATTGACCCCGGTGATAGGCTTCACGATTGGTTGCGTGGTTTATACCAAAGATTCCAGGGTGAGCCCACCCTATACGTGATTGACGATTGCTCGGCCAAGGCGGCGATGACCAAAAAGAAAGACATGCTCTCCGAGCTCGCATTTTCTGGCCGCCATGCTAGGCAAAGCGTATGGATATCCACTCAAAAGTACAACCCAACGCGCGAGGAGCGCCTGGAGGTTCGACAGATGCTTTCGGAAACTAAGCACGCCAAGCTTTTGCTAAAGACTGATCAACCAACTGCTTACGAAGTTATCAATTAATTTTATAATTAATTAGCAATTACTGAACAAATGCTGAACAATGCTGAACAAAGCTTAGCAATTGCTGAACAATGCTGAACAATGCTGAACAAATGTTGAACAAATGCTGAACAATGGTTAACAATGTTAACAATTTGGTGCTCCGCTGCGAGCTTTGTTGCGAGCATAATGGTGATCATAAGTATCGGGTGGTGCGCTTTGCAATATGTTAAAGTGATGAGACTTGTTAGAATAGTTAAATTAATTTTAAGAAAATGAACTGCGACGAACTTCTCGATCAGCTAATAGAAGAAACCTCAACTCCGACTGCCAACATAGATAATGATCCGACAGAGCAATCGGAATCAACTCCAATGGCGGTTGGTATTGGGTTGAGTGCAACGACTCCGAATGAAAATGAAAATGCGGCGCGACGAGAGCGGCTAGCTGCGCTGGTTGCTGGGGGACAATCGGAGCATTATCTCGGTAGGCGTCTCTCAGTTTTTCAGGTGGATAAGATGTCAGATGCGGAGATCGATAAAATGTATGCGCGATACGAATCCAAATTGGGAGCGGAGATGACAAAAACTCTCGGATCGGCGGCTATTCATTTGTACGCAACCGCCGTTAGTATACTTCTCCCTATACCAAACACCGCGGGATTGATTGACGATCTAGAGACTGACCCTTTTATAGGTCACACTCTTAGAACAGCCTGCTGCTCAATTTATCACAAGTTTGGAATGTACTTAGCTCCGCTGACAACCGCGTTGACCACGGGTAAACACTGTCAATTTGGACATATATGCCCACGAACTATAAGCCCTGAAAATGATGACACAAGACACACCCGCGAGAGTGACGGAGTTGAACCCGATTGCTCCAACCCAATCGAACCCAACTCCGCCACTGGATGACATACCGCATATAAAAAAATCCCAAAAGACAGGCAGCTGGGCGGGCGGCGGCTGCCACCCGAAAAGTTAAACAAGATAAAATACTCGCCGAGCTTCGAGAGGCTAAACTCCAATCGAGATTGGGGTTGCAATCGGGGACGGAGACAGCAAAACATCTGAAGACAGAGTTGAGTACAACCCCAATTCACGAATTGGAAGCACACTCAAACACCCAATACCAACTGCCGTTGGAGTTGGGCGAATCCGATTGAACCCAAATTCGTGAATTGGAGTTGGGTTTGTTGGTGGTGGTGGTCTGGCAGTTGTTGGTGCCCTGTGCGTGTGGAAATACCCCACTATTATCGAAAAAACAACCAGCCAGTGTTCAGAAGAAAGTTACGAAACACCAATCGCGATTGGACGCGCCCCCATTTAAACATTGATCGCGACCCCCACCTTTTATATGCAATAATGGCTGAACAAGATGGTAAAATGTTAGTGAATGCGCTTTATCACGCCGTGGTGATATCGGGTTTCAGTATCGGGTATGCTCGACTATCAAAGATGGCCCTGGGAGGATCCGCTCCCAAATTGGACTTTACTGTGAGAGACGTAGGGCTCGCGACCTTAGATGTAGCGGCCGCAGTTTGGACCCGAGATTATCTAGTTAAAGCTGGAATTCTACCAGTTAATATATGGAAATAAATGGCTTCAATCGCAAAAATGATAGGTGGTGCGCTCTTAAACGCATTTGCGTTCACCGGCAGCAACTTTCTATTATCTAAACTACAAAACTCGAACGCGGATGAGGAGAGTACGCGTCACGATTTAGCTGTAGAACAATTCAATAGCGTAAAGGAAGCGTGGTCGGAAAAACGAACCGCCCATCTTGACTGGGTCAATGAAGAGCTTCGCCGCGAAAATCACGCCGCACAAACTTTTCAGAACGTTGAAGAAGCCAAACCGCGAGTACGCGCTGGCATATCCGCAGGAAGAAAAGTCTCGCGCCGCTGGATCGCGAGCCCCAACTTTCAGATTTCTATGTACCGTCAGAGCCCCAAAAAGACCGCGAGATCGCTTTCATCGTCGTGGGAATGGGTGTGGTGGGTCTCGTCGGCTACTATATTCAATCGAGATTTTAAATTAATTATTTTAAATAACTTTTTTTATAAATATATATATATAGAACGATGTCAGTTGACGAACTTTATTTTGCTATGATTGATGTAGGCTACACTGCCCTTAAACACCGCATAGCTGGTGCAAAGGGTATGATTCGTCTGGCCCGAGATTCTCTCGAGACGTGGCGGGAGGACGAAAAAGCGGCCACCCTTTTCGCAAAGCGGATGTTAGATTCCTCCACCAATCCTGGGGGATTAGATTTTCCCAAGTTCCTTCAGAACTTAACCCCCAATCGCGATTGTACTTCCAACAAAGGTTTATTATTATCGACGCAGTTACCGGACGATCTGGCGAGGGCATGTTGGAGATTGTCCGATATATTAGAATATATCGCATACGATGAACACGCGCAAACTTAATACCAAACTATCGGTTCGCCTAACGCGCAAGCTAGCGAACACGTACTATAGTCCCCGCGGCTACTGGAAGGGACTCGCTGCCATCAAGAACCATCTGGCAGATCTATTTACCCGCGCCTCACAATATTCCGCGCCCGAAATTCGACGTGCCGGTACCGAACCAAGTTCACCAAGCGGATCTCCTGTTTCTCCCTCACGATCGCGTCGGTCGTAAGACGTACAAGTACGCGCTGACAGTCGTTGACGTAGCGAGTCGTTATAAAGGAGCTGAGCCGTTGGCCACTAAAGAGTCTAAGGAGGTGGCCGAGGCTCTCTCCCGAATATATAAGAGGAGTCCTCTCAAATGGCCGAATCTTCTCCAGGTCGATCCCGGCCGCGAGTTCATGGGCGCGGTCTCTCATCTATTGTCTAAGCACGAAGTTTCTGTTAGACGCGGCCGCGTCAACATCCACCGGGACCAGGGGATCGTGGAACGCTTCAATCGAACCCTGGCTGAGAGACTGTTCGGACACCAATACGCTAAAGAACTTGTAGACCCTCATTCGCGATCGACCGAGTGGGTGGCCAGACTGCCCGCCGTGGTCTCCGCACTGAACGGAGAGGTGACCAGATTGATAGGTAAGAAGCCCGTAGATGCTATCAAGTTTAAAAGGGTGACGAGCGAGCCCTCTGCCGTCTCGCGCGGGCGACCCGTTGGTTTAGAGGAGCAACGGCTTCCATCGGATATTGACGTCCGGTACCTCTATCAACCGGGAGAGCTCGAAGGTGGCAGCCGCCGCGCGACTGATCCCGTGTGGTCTCTCAATGTATATCATCTAGATCGATCTATTACCAAGCCCGATGAGCCCGTGCTCTACTATTTGGATGATGGGCCATCTCGAGGGTTTGTTCGCGAAGAACTTCTCGCGGTGCCTTCTGACACTCAGCTACCCCCGGATCGTCAGAGTCTTTAGATTGCTAATTTTCATAATTTTTTTCAAAATTATTAAATAAATCATTAGAGAGGTTCTGTATGTATTCCGTCTGGTAACACACGTCTTTTATCGTAGTATGCCGAGAGTCCTAATTTTTGTTGACAGTACGTTTTCATAACACCGTCTTTCATTTTAAATCCCCTATTTTGTGCTACATCTATAATGTGTTTTCCATCTTCTGTAGTTTCGGTTAGTACTCGTTTATATCTATCCCAATTTAAATTGTTAGTTCTCTTGGACATTCCTTTCGCAGAGTTTTTATTAATAGAATTAAATTTTTCTACAAAATAACACTTACTAGATAACGCTATCGCCCTATCTCCGCTAAATTCCATTTTGAAAAGTCCGGGCTCTCTTTCGCTCCATTTATCCCAAGCCAACCATTTCTTTTTTTCTTTTTCAAACCCGTCTAGTAAGTTAGGTCTAATCAATTCCTCTATCGTTTTTCCACTAACTCCTATATACATACTATCCGTATCCATCTGTATTAATTCAAAGTCTTCTCTTTTTACGTATTTGCCAAGAAATTCGTAGTAAAATTCCAACATTCTCAATTTAGCTAGTTGATAAACCGCTATTCCACAATGCAATGGTCTCTTTACCGCACACCTGGGTTTTCTTGAAGATATTTCGTACGCATCTCCTATCTCTTCCAAATCATCAAAATACGCGGATCTTAATGCTTTGTCAACACAGGTTTCGTTTTGTGTATATGTCGTATTTAAATGTCTCTCCGTTGCCTCTATCATTTTTCCACAACACGAGTTTCCTAATAATTTCATTATGTCGGCTACTGGTTTCTTATTTGGTTCTACATCACCCGTTCGTCTTGCGGCTGTAACTTCTTTTGCGAACCATTCGAATGGTTTTCCGCTAATATAATCTATAACACGATGAACTCCAGTTATTTCTAGGCCGTGTTTTAAATACAATTTCAACAGTGGCGCGTACAGCAATACTTTAGTGGCTGTCATAGATCCCACCAATTTTTTTCCATCTCCTCTTGTTCGCCCAGTATCTTTTAAATATTTTAACATGTGTGTGGGAACTTCATCAACCTCTACTTCTCTGTTTATAAATATTGGGGACATTTCAGAAAACTTATCTTTTAAGTTGTGTGGAACTTCTATATCCACCTCCGCAAACCCAAACCAGTCTCCGGATAAAACTCTTTTACAAAACTTTTTAATAAATTTAGGGTTATGTGGGGTATATATATGGTGTATAGTTTCTCTCCCACACGGCATCTCTTTATTTAACGTAGATAAATATAACGCGTTTGCGTCGTACCCCAAAACAGCCTTGCACGGTTTGGAACCCACTCTAATATTTGAAACACCAGCTTCTGCATATCGTGTAAATACTATTGATGGACCGCCAACTAGAGCGTCCTTCATCATTTCGTATGTTTCTTCTTTTGGTGCATATAGAGCATCCTCCGGTATAATCGTCTTTGAAGATTTTTGTTCTTTAATGGTTCCTCTCAATAAATATTGTATAGCTACTCCAGGTAGTGTTACCGCATCTTTGAAAATATCCACACCTCTGTGTTTATAAAATTCACACATTTTTTCCACCGCTTCTAGGAACGGTGCTACATCTAAATCGTTATAATATTTCAACCAATCTCTGAAAGTTTTCATATTATTTTCTTCGAAAATTCTACGACATTTACTTAATTCTGTTTCATCTATTAACATTTTCCCAGATAGTTTGGAATACCAATTCTCTATATCCGGCAGTCCTGGGTAATCCAGTTTGTCTGGAGAATCGAACCACTCATAAAGAAAGAAAGATTTCTGTCCTTTGCATTCGTAGGCTTTTATCCAACTATCGTAACTTACACCGGGTCCTAGATAAAGTATTACATCAAGAAATCTAACTCTGGAGTAAATAGAAATATTGTTGCGTTTGCACGTTTTCCGACCATTACTTTCTTTGTTGTTGATGCCAGTTCGCCTACTAGGTATTTCTTTATTAAGTTTATATCGTACTTACTGCTGTTAAAACCTATAACTGGTACTTGCTCTATCCACTGTTCGATCTTGGCGATTTGGTTTTTACGTAAATGTTCTGTATTAAACCCATATCTTGACCACACTTCTTCTCTTATAGCTTTTCCCCTGACTTTCAAATCTTCTACGAATTTTTCTATAAGTTTTGCGGGATCTTTATCACAAATATGAGTTACTGTTCCTCAGAAATTATCTCCTATACTAACGCTTACCGGAACGTGCTCGGCTTCGTACTCTAGATTATTACCGAGAGTTTCAAATTCTGGGTTGAGATATGCCTCAAAATCGTATACTATCTGATATGGATAAAGAGTAGTGTCGCAACCGATCTTTATGTCTTTACCAGTTCTTTGAAATTCGCATTCCCACATAACTACTAGGTTGAATTCTTTGCTTCTTCTAATAAGTGTATCTCTTCTCATAGTGGATGCGCGTTCTTCTTTTCTATGTTTTGCATGAATCTCACACCCGTGCCAGTAACAGCCGTGATATTGATATACGGTATTGGTTTCTGGACAGTATCCATCTACTGGAGCTCCTAAAATCCATCTTTCACCCCCGTGTCCACACTGTTCGTGGTGAATGTGAATTCCCTCGCGCTTTTCCACAGAGTACATCCAATCGATCGCCCCATAACTGTTAGAACTTTTTGGGTAGAACGCTTTCTCGAACGACGAACGCGGGCGCTCTAAATAATTACCATCACATACTAATTTTGTCTCACCTTTCATACATTTTGGTCCGTGTCTCTTCATATTACTCGCTTTCGTGAATTTCTGCTTGCAATTATCGCAGGCGTAAATTTTAGATAGGTTTTTAATTTTTTTTATTAGAAATGCGTGATTATTAAACAGTCCTATTGTCATTGGTTTATTACCTATTGCCTTATAGTGCGCTGGTACCTTTTTCAACCACCATACGTTACATTGGGTGGGTTGATATACTTCTATACCGATTTTAAAAAACTCTTCAACCTTTTTCAGATCTGAAAAAGGAATTGGTGAAACCACATTACTACCAAAATATTGCTTACTAAGTTCTTTCGCCTTTTCTGTACATCTGTCGGGTCTTTTATCTGTCATATGCATAGCTAGACACCTGAACAGACAAAGGTCGTCATTATACTTATCTAAAGAATACATACCTTTTTTATTCTTCAGCCGTTCTGGAAGTTCTCCTCCTGCTGCTTCTTTGGATTGTAGTCCCAAATCTTTTCCCCTACTACCCTGTATTAGCTTTACGAAAACCTCTACCCATCTTACAAACTTCCACTTTGTATTCGGTCTGTCTATTTTATCGGACATTATTCGTGTTTGCTCCTTATCTGACAGCCATTTTTTAACGGTTTTCATTGATGATAGTGGTTCGCTACCACCGAGATTTTTGTGCATTATTATAGTTACAGGTTTTCCATTTTTAATTTCCTCCATATGTTCTAGCTTGTAAGAATATGAATATCTCAAATAAAAATTGGTTGTTAGATACGGAGCGAGTTTCTCGGACATGCGTTCAGACTCGTTAATGTTAATGTTTTTACGAAAGGATAATGTAACTACCCGTCTTCCATTTTCTACCTTTTCCAATGTTTCATCGTGAGCCCCCAATATTTCTTCACCTTTTTCCACTATCGCGCGAACGAGAGATTTTTTCTTATTATTTTGTATTGGGCCACCTGTGTGTCTAATTTGGGACAAATTATTGGTGCTTGAAGGTTTTATTACACTAGCCCTTAACTCGCAATACTTTCTTTTTGAATTCTGTTACCAACTTCCTCCGCTAGTGAGAGGTTTGTAAATGCCCCTCTTTTATAGGCGCGGGTAAACCGCTTCATAAACGCCTCATTCTTTGTGGCATTTATCAGCTTTGTCAACCCCCTAACTCTCAACCGTGTACTATAAGTAATCCCTAGAGATTCGGCTTCTCTTCTCAAACTTTCTATTTCTGCTCTAGTTTCTGGCGTTATCATATTTTCTGTATTATACTTTTGTATATATACTTTTGTATAACCTATAAAATTTATCTGTTCAATTGGACGTCAAAAATTTACATAATGTTTTTTTCACGTCCAATTGAACAGATAAATTTCATAGGTTATATACATATATAAGGAGTGTGAGACTTGCTGTAAGACGTTTACGTGTAAAGACTATCTACGAAGGCATCTAGCGAGACGTAGAAAGTTTCCTTGTGTCCCCCCACAATTTCAATGCCCTAGATGCCCTTGTAAATTCGTTAGTGCCCAAACTCTTTGTAGACATAAGCAACTACGCTGTCAGGTGGCTAAAGGTGAACGTGGTAGACTAGAGCTGGTAGAATTAGTTGCTGATCTGCGAAATAAATTAGCTATATCGGAGAAGAAAAATGAGGAATATAAACTATTGTACTTACATGAATGATTTCGACTTTTTTCAAAAGTCGATTACCAATATAATTGGGACTCCCTCTTTTCAAAATTATTTTCTCTAAAAATTCATAAATTTGCTGTCGGGAGACCCAATTTTCCTCGTTAACCAATTTTTTGGTTTTCGGGGGTGGTGGGGGTATTATAGAGGGTTATAAATGATATCACGGTAGGTGGTATCATTTTGACTCCCTTACTACTACTGCTTTCAATACATGGGATTTTGCAGTGTAATCATTTCATTACTACTGTCTGTTCCACGTTTTTTCTGCCGACGAACATTTGGCCATTAAACACATTGAATCTAAAATATATTTAAAAGTAAGTACTTTTTTATCAATAACAAAAAAGTCACCATCCCAAAAAAAAAGTATTTGATGAAATTCCATCAAATATTGATTTTATTGCGAACAAACTATTTTCCTATGGGAATTTAACATGGGGAGTCAATTTCCAAAACTTTTCGTTTGTTGATCCCGAAACCTGGCGATATAGCTTGAAAATGGTGTAACTAAGAAAACAATAGTTAGATTTTGAAAATCGGTCCGCAAATAAAAAAATATTTAAAAAAAATCTATTTGTAGCCCCCATGTTAAATTCCCATAGGAAAATCGTTTTTTCGCAATAAAATCAATATTTGAAGGAATAAAAATATTTGTTTTGGGTGAGGGTGACTTTTGTTATTGGTGAAAAAGTACCTACTTTTAAATATTTTTTAGATTTACTGTGTTTAACAGCCAAAAGTTCGTCGGCAGCAAAACGTGGAACAGACAGTAGGCAGACGAACAATGCTGTAGTACTTGTTGGATACAACTGTGGTCAATTATTTATGAACATGTTAAGGACCCGTGGGGCCTCTGATCATCCAATGATTAATGCATAATTGCTACGTAAATGTGATAGGATATAAGCATAACATACATGTGAACATTCTCGTCTTACTATATCATACACACTGCATGGAGTTGCTATGTCGGCCATCTTAGTGTGTACAAGCTATCGCCCAATTTTACCTTTTATTAAATGAATAAAATTTGCGTGCTATACTTTGTTTTCATCAAATTTATATGCAAAGTCTGATATCTGAAGGGTCTGTTTGTTAAAATGTTTGAGAATTCAGTAAAGATCGTGTAACAGTAAGAACAATACACAGTGCTGTATATATACCTGTATTACCATACATACTGTAACGAATCTAGTGGCTTGTAAGCAGTTATCTGAGTGTAGTGTCACTATTGTCTACTTGCCTGCTATGCGAGTAAATACGGCTTTTATCTGTGTCATATGTACATCTAATAATAGAAAGTGCATCAGTGTGACAGTTTACACATTGAAAAGGTGTCCATTGTATATTTTATGAGTGATATCTCAGATATCTAGCTTTTTATGTAATCTGCTGAAATAATATGTATACGACGTTGGGAATGAGGTGCTAGAGAGAGCGAAAGAGAGAGAGAGAGAGCGAGACAGAGAGAGACAGAGAGAGAGACAGAGAGAGAGAGAGAGAGAGAGAGAGAGAGAGAGAGAGAGAGAGAGAGAGAGAGAGAGAGAGAGAGAGAGAGAGAGAACGAACGAATGATTTGGAGGCAGGTATGCAGTGACGGAATAAGGGCGGGGCTTGAGAGAGAGAGACGGGGTATTGTGGGAGAGAGGGACGGAGTGGGGGCAGAGACACGAGAGAGACATTGTGGAAGGGAGGGGCTAGAGAAAGGGAGGCACAGAGAGACATGTATAATACATGTACCGGTGTTGATGCCAATCTGCAGTTTGACGGGCGGGTGATCTGACAACAGCAGGCGCTTGTTGCGGGACATGTGTAGCACTTCCAAAGCCAGTTTCGCGATCTCCGTCACGTGTTTCATGCCGTTCCGTGTCGGTAAACCTGCAACACATTTCTCACTTGACTCCAATATATGAACTCGGCCACTTTCTTCCACTGACCACTTTAACATTTAACCCGCTACACACAACAATTGTCGTCTGCTGTTGCATTATATCTAGCCTTATTTCGCAATAAAAATATGGTTTAACAGCACTTTAGAATCATTTCCAATGGAAATGATTCTAAAGTGCTGTCAAATCATGATTTTGGTGATAAAAATGGAAAATAGAAAATAAACAGCAGATGACAAAAATAATATAGCGGTGTAAGGATTAATTGTATATCTATAGATGATTTGTGACTGTGTAAAGGAAATTATAACTGCCAATCTATCTTATGTCATATGACCACATAGACACTGATGGCCGCTGTATAATCCATACCACGCACAGGTGGAAGACTCGGACCTAGGACCCAATACTTGGGTCCTAGGACCGAGTCTTCCACCTGTGATACCACGCACATGTAGTAAACTATTATAAAAGAGTATATATTGTTAACGTAATTGATGTTGATCTGGAAACGAAGCACACATCACTGAAAGAGAGCTATACATACTGCTATGATCTGGAGCCAGCGAACAAGTTTATAACCCACCTGAGGCGACCAAATAACCCACCTGGTGAGACCAAATAACCCACCTGGGGCGACCAAATAACCCACCTGAGGCGACCAAATAACCCACCTGAGGCGACCAATTAACTCATCTGAGACGACCAAATAACCCACCTGAGGCGACCAAATAACCCACACCTAAGGCGACCAAATAACCCACACCCCACCTGAGGCGACCAATTAACTCATCTGAGACGACCAAATAACCCACCTGAGGCGACCAATTAACTCATCTCATACGACAAAATAACCCACCTGAGGCGACCAAATAACCAACCTGAGGCGACCAAATAACCCACAGCTGAGGCGACCAAATAACCCACACCTGAGGCGACCAAATTACCCACATGAGGCGACAAATTAACTCATCTGATACGACCAAATAACCCACATGAGGCGACCAATTAACTCATCTGATACGACCAAATAACCCACGGCGACCAATTAACTCATCTGATACGACCAAATAACCCACATGAGGCGACCAATTAACTCATCTGAGACGACCAAATACCCACCTGAGGTGACCAAATAACCACACCTGAGGCGACCAAATAACCCACCTGAGGCGAACAATTAACTCACATGAGACGACCAATTAAGTCGACTGAGACGACCATGCGCTTTCATCCAGTTTAAGCTCGGTTGCATATCTATTGCTAATCAGTTCATTTAAATCTGATTTGAGGTAATATTTTTTTTTTAACATTTTCATAATAAGATACCTTTGTATATAGACACTCGCTTTTGGTTTATTTTTTTCCGTTTTAACCTACTCTTAAGACATGTGAATACATCATGTACATGTAATGGTTGCACTGTCACGATTAGTGGTAGCTATGCAACGCTGGACGCAACAAAGAAATAAACCAACAGCGGTTATCGTTGCCACTGATTGTTTTAACCAGGATAAGCGCGGTGATAACGGCAACTGAAATGGTTTATTGCTTTTCTGTTGTTGTTTCTTCTTTGCGTGTTGGTGTGGTGTCATTCGAAATAAAGAAAATCGAAAAATAAGTAATGTCTTTCATGTATATGCTGAAATGTATTAATAATTGCTAATTAAATGAGCCGTCTCTTGTAATTCTTATATAATGGCAATTGTACATGTACATGTAATTGTATTGTTTATTGTTATGTATTTTAGGATGCACAGTTGATGAGACGTAAATAAAAAATTGAACCTGAACCTGTAATCTACTTGCCGCAACCAATTAACCCACCTGATGCGACCAATTAAACCACCTGAGGCGACCATCTAATACCCGAGGCGACAAATTAAGCCACATGAGGCGACTAATCCACCTGAGGCAGCCATGTAGCCCACCTGAGACAACCAGGTAATACCTGGGACGACCAATTAACCGACTGAGGCGACCACTTAACCCACCTGAGGCGACTAGTTAACCCACCTGAGGCGATCATGTAACAGTCGTTGATGGTCTCCACCTTGTAGACATCGTATTTGTCGAGTACACGGTCAATGGACGTATACAGGCTGTTCAACATAGCCATCAGCTCCATCGGCGCCAGCTCCACTGTCAGACGGTTGAAGCCGGAGATTCCCGAAAACATTATCGTCACCGATCTGACAATACAACGTGAAGTCTCTGGTACGCAAACGGTGGTATACAGTGGAACCTCTCTAAACCGGACACCCGTGATCTTATTTTTGATGATTTCTTTGGCCATTTATCGCAGATGACACTGTCTGTTCGTGATTGCATAGCACACAGCTATGGCTCAGAATGATCAAATATCTTATAAACAGTGAAATCTCTATAAGCCGGACACCCTGGTGACCTCCCAGGATGTCCGGTTTAGAGAGGTTTCACTGTATCAAGTCATTCTATTTTCGGAGGCCATATACATTAAAATTCAGACAGCTTTTTCAAAAGAATTCTGGAAAGCTGTTAAGAAACCTAGACATTTTTATAAAAATATCGTTTAATATCTTTATAATATTTCAAAGAATATGTAATGTGTACCCATCTTACTTAATGTACATGTATTCCCATGTGTAAATCGTGTGTCACGTTATGTCTTTGAGTGAATAAACGTATTGTTGTATTGTATTATTGATAGTGCACACCGCACCGGCGTAAACATGTTTCATGTCGAATAATGCATCGATTTTCCTGACGACATGCCACTCAGCTTTATTCGTTAGAGCTATCGCGTAAACACATTTTTCGCTTAGTAAGCCCCGGAAATTTCTTGCGACGGTTACTAGTCGAAAATGTGTATGCAGTATATTCTACAGGTATTCACAAATCCGGCGCCGATTTCGACATGAAACAGTTTACGTAGTACTAGTGGAATTATCGCTAGAACAGGGTATGTGAAACATACTGAATCTGTTAGCATCATGATAATCTGCCATTTTGCAAATTCATCACCAGAATTAACAAGAAAACATGACCATTCATAACTAATAAACCATTATACAGTGAAACCTCTCTAAACCGGACAACCTGGGAGGACCCCAGGGTGTCCGGTTTAGAGATGTTCCACTGTAAATCAGGCATATGACCATTCTAAAACGTACGTGTGTGCTTTGCAATGAAGCACATTATCATCTGAGATAAATCACCACGAAACCCATCAATATACGATCGCATATGTTTACATGGTGTTCGGTTTAGAGAGGTTCCACTATAGGAATTAGTGAATGTCTACTTCTGAATATGAGTAGTGCTACGCAAGCCACATGAGCACCGAACATACATGTATATATGCGTCATTTGCAATCACGAACAGTCATTATGATCACAGACATAAACATAACACCGGAAACTCATTAAAATTGTCGTTGATGTTGGTCGGGAGCATGCGAAGAATCCCGACATCCCTGGTTTGGCCCACCCGGCCAGGTACATTTTATTTTTTTATATTCGTGTCACTTGAAAGTTGGCTCCAGTTATACCCATTATAAAAGTAGTAAGACTAGTACTAACCTGTTTCTTTTATGGCGTGGGTGATGATATGGCGAAGACCTGACACCAGATCAGATTATTCCAATTTATCAGGGGTGAATAATATATTTCGTTCTGTAAATTCAGTTAAATGATTGTTGGACCCCCCCCCCCCACCGCCCGCATCCATACAAGTGAAATACATGTATGTGATTCTACCCCGTTTAAAATGACCTTTGATGTTGACAGGCCGTTAAACGCCATTAAATAAATAAATATATGTAACTACTAAATAAAATGAGTAAAATTGATGGGGTCAGTGTTTCTACTGACTAGACCACTTGAATTTGTATCCGGCTTATAGAGGTTCGACGGTAATTACCTAAAGAAGTCGCACTGAACGTTTGATGACTTTTTCAGTCTTTCTGCGATCGACCTGG
Source organism: Conchocele bisecta (assembly GCA_029237695.1). NCBI lineage: Eukaryota > Metazoa > Mollusca > Bivalvia > Lucinida > Thyasiridae > Conchocele > Conchocele bisecta. Next base: position 138,361,224 of record CM055266.1, on the reverse strand, counting down.
GAATCATCTGGTACAGCAAAGTATCCGTCTTGTGCTTCTCCTTGTTCAACTCCCTCGTCTTTTTCACCAGCCTCTGTAAGACAAAACCGTGTGGTTCGTTTGGTTTAGTGCAACCCATCATAGGGCAGATACGCTTACAGTAGTATGATAGTTTTGGAAATTTGTCCCGCTACTTTCTCTATTTTTGTTGGAAATATATGATGTTACCACTCATATGAACCGTCTCGACGAGACAGTTCAAATGAGTGGTAACAATATATACTTTTATGGATAAATGAACAAAAATGTTCAGATTTGTTTCAACAAAAACCTTTGTATCAATAAACTTCAATGAGGTAACCAATATGTATACGTTTTGTAACACAATTCACTATGTACATAACGTACACGTTGTAGTTAGTTAATTTGATATGCTAACTGAGGACGGTTTTAATACTTTTTCCTCATTGCAGTATCGGAACCATGATATGCACGCAGATACATTTGAACAAATGTCAGTCATTGGTACTCCGGCACCATTGGTCTCACCAGTAATCAGACAAGCTTCCGATCCGCCAGAACACTACTGCAGACCAACACGGATATAAGTTTGACTCTATATAACGACACTATGATATCACCGACAGTGTCACTTGATCGAATGATATCATACATTGAAGTTTTGACTCCATATAACGATATCATGATATGATATATTGACATTTTGACTCGATATAAATACATAATGAAAAGTCATGCAGAGCATGATGTTATTAGCCGACCAAATCAGGGTTCAATATATATCCACATTTTAGTAGTTACGGAATCTCAAGGAAAAGTGAGAGAAGTGTTGATTTTCCCCCCAACCTAATTCTCCCAGTTATATTTAGCTATCATTAATATCTGATCATAGCAATACTTATGGTAGTCAAATGTAAACAAAATATTATTCCAGTTGAAAGAATTAACCTTTGAATATAGGTGAAGGCGCTTAGCATTACACAAATATGTAGGAAGTCAACCGAAATCTCATAAATATCCATCAGAAATGTTTTTTAACAACTTACACCAATTTCCAAGTTAAGGACCATGACCTATTGGCTCATATATTGGCAATTTTCGACTTCCGTCAAGCATAAAGTTCAATGACCTTGAAATGACCCTGAACTTGGTTTAAAAAATGGCACCCGGATTTTTGGAAACCTTATACATTCAAGTTTATAAATACACCGGGTGCCATAAATTAACACGAGGTGCCGGAATCTTATATATATACCTACAATTGCCCCTGGACAAGAAGGCAAACCGCCTAACTTTAGTTTACCGAACTCTTGCAGATAAAACGTTTATTTATAGCCAAATTGCAAACCGCCTAACTTTAGTTTACCGAACTCTTGTAGTTAAAACATTTATTTATAGCCAAATTGCAAACCGCATAACTTTAGTTTACCGAACTCTTGTAGTGAAAACGTTTATTTATAGCCAAATTGTGTTATTTCGCTATATTTAAAGTTTTCAACAGAGATAATGGCCAAAAATGAAAAATTATCCGGTTGATGTAATTTGGAAACGATACAACAAATTTCGCGTTTGTAGATTACAGAATATAGGAGAAAAGGGTGGTTACAAACTTTTTCACAAACCGATGGATAACCAATATATAGCCGATCTATAATTAGATCGGCTAATAATAATCTCATATAGTGACGTGTGTACTGCATACACATCTTTATCGTCATATACGAGCCATGGCGTTCCATAGGTCAGCTAAACGGCGATACGGTGTGCGGGGGATGTAGGGGCGGGAGACGGGAGAGAGGTAGACAGGACATACGGAGAGAGAGAAAGACAGAAGTGAGGGGCAGATGGGGACATGGATGTGATTCCTAGTGATCTTCGCTCTGAAAAAAGGTTTATGTCAGACAAAATGTGAGCGATATGCTGCAATATAGCATGTCATAGTTTATTTCCACAAATCTGTAAAGTTTTATTTCATAGCTTTTGGTTAAAAGATTCCCCGCAAACGGCCCAATAAATGGCCAAGTCCGGATTGACGAACTATTTTGGTATTTGTTCTCCTGTATTTATTTACGATGTTTATACATAACAGACCAGTAGCCTATTTCGCCAACATTGCAAAGTATACTTATATAGCAAAGTATACTTTGAGGGAGAAATTTTCAATTCAAGGATAAATTTATTAATTTTTATTATACTAAATTTATTACTTTAGCACAGCCATTTTGGCTGTGATAATGTAATAAATTCAGTATAATAATTCTGCATACTGTTAATGAATATGTTATCTACGCCAGAAGACTGTCTCCTAAAACTAATTGATCCATGTATATCGCCAATTCTTTGCGATGGCTGCGAAATTTGGGGCTTTGAAAACACATTAATTATAGAAAATATTCCTTCAAACTATTACAAATCTGTTTTTGGGGTACACAAATATACACCATATTTCATGATACATGGCGAATTAGGTACATTTCCAATGCGTATTTCATTTAAATGTAGGATTATGTCATATTGGGCAAAATTATTTCCTGGAACAGCAAGCAAACTATCGTATCTCACGTATAAACTATTATACTCAGAACATGAAGCGAACATGATTCATTTCAGATGGATTCAAAATGTCAAGTCTATTTTATCCGAAATTGGAGCTCCTGGCATATAGCATAGCCAGAATGACGTCAATTCCATATGGCTGAGTCATCAGGTCAAGACCCAACTTCAGAATCGGTTTATACAGCCATGGCTTACAGTATTGATATATCATCTTTTGAAATTGTCTATGGAATTTATAACCGTTTTTGAAATAGAACCATATTTAATAAACATTTTCGTAAGATTACGAAAATCATTGACCCGGTTTCGAACTTCGAATCATAGACTGACAGTCTAATCGGGAAGGTGGACTGAGACGCCGAGAGTATACAGAACCTGCGCCAAATGTGGCAAGTGCTCTCGGCGACTAGTTTCTCTATGGGAATTTAACATGGGGGGAAAAAGAGGTAGAGGAGTTGTGGGAGGAGTATTTGGAAATTGACTCCGAAACATAGCTAAATAGCTTGGAAATGATCTAACTAAGAAAACAAAAGTTAAATTTTAAAAATCGGTCCAGTATTTCTGAAATTATAAATAAAATTCCCATGTTAAATCCCCATAGACATCTTCACTCTGTGAAGATGTCTATGTGGATTTAACATGGGGAAATTGTTTTTTCGCAATAAAATCAATATTTGACCAAATTTCACGAAATAAAAAGAAGGCTCATTCTTAAATTTTCCTTTAATTTAATATTATCGAAAACAATGTTGTTTTTGAATTGTTTATATGGCGCAAAATTGGGCAGCTTTCGCGAAACAGAGTATATATAGACATTTTTATAAACAAAATATCGTTATCGTTATTATATTTCAAAGAATATGTAAATTGTACCCCTCTTACATAATATATTCCCATGTATACCTCGTGTATCACGGTATGTGGCTTTGAGTGAATACACGTATTGTATTCTATTGTACTTACAAAGCAAATGGCGTCCTTACGGGATCAAGCTGTAGGTTTTCCGCTATCTATGCAATATTCTGTTGTCATGAGAGCATGTACATGTATTCAGAACCACAGGCGATTCTAGCGTGTCTTGGATGGTCAATTATTGTTTGTATATACATAAAACACCTTTCTAAACAACGTACAAAACAATTGAAATGTGCCCGGGTGTAAATATAACGAAAAGCCACACAATGTAGACAATTGGAACTCGCCTATGCAACGCATTACAGCGTGTCAAAACCGCTGCTTGTGGTGGGTTTTCGGCATAGATTTTACAGTTGATAATACATTAACATAAATCTCAAAGATTTCGAGTGTAAACTGCACTAAAAACGCGTCTCACTAACCCTAATTCGCTTTTTAAAATCATACACGTTCACTTCCGCATTCTCAATGACTATTAGCCGCCATCTTTGAAAATATTTCAATCACGTGCACACAGTGGTTTGGTTGGTTACTGGAGACTGACGTCATTTCCATTAGCCAACAAAATCAGTACGTGTCACGTGATTCGATATTTTCAAAGATGGCGGCTAACATTCATTTTTAATCAGGAAGCGATGGTGTATGATTTTAAAAAGCGAATTTAGGTTAGTGAGACGCGTTTTTAGTGCAATTTACACTCGAACTCTTTGAGATTTATGTTAAAGTATTAGCAACTGTAAAATCTATGCCGAAAACCCACCCCAAGCAGCGGTTTCGACACGCTGTAATGAGTTGTATAGGCCAATTCCAATTGTCTACATTGTGTGGCTTTTCGTTACAATGGTGGCGAATGGGAGTTTTGTACCTTTCTAAGTATTATTATATTTACACATTTGAATTGTTTTGTGCATTGTTTATAAAGGTGTTTGATGTATATATATACAAACAATAATTGACCATCGAAGACACGCTAGAATCACCTGTGCTCAGAACTATACGGGACCATGATGTTGGACATAACGATTTGATGGTCACAAGTCCCACTTTCTATAGTATAGTGTGTTAACCATTACTACGCTGAATTAAATTTTGTCGTCTGCTGGAAATGTTTCATTTTCCATATTTTTCGATAAAACTTGTTTTGACAGAGCATGAAAAGCAAATCTCATGTGCTGCCAAAACATGTTTTTTTGTTAAAAATTAAAGCAAAAATGAAAAACAGCAGACGACAAATTTTGTCTCCCGCGTAGCGATGGTTAATGCCAATGCTTACATCATGGTGTGCCAGTATCGGGCATGAAGGCCGTTTCACTAAACTTCGTACGACTAAAATGTTCGTAAGTGCAACACTATGATAGTCTGTACATTTCACATTAACGATGTTTTCTTTTAAAGAAGTATTGGATTTACATTAATTGAACATAGGCTGCATAATTATGCAGATCTCGGAAGATCAAATCACGGTGTGTGTGTGTGTGAGGGAGGGGTGGCGGTGCGTGGGTGCGTATACAATATTTGTCGATGTCTTTATTTCAAAACACGTGGAAATTGTGCTTGATGTCAAGCAGCTTGGTTGGCTGAGCATGAGGTGTGCTACAGCTCAGCCTCAGTCAATCAAACAGCTTGATTGCGAGTTGAGATTACCAATATATGTTCAGAAGCGTTGACATCTGTAGCCTATTTCATCAAAATTGTAAACTATCTTGCTAAGTAAACTTTGAGGGAGAAATTTTCAATTTAAGGATAAATTTATTAACTTTTCTTATACTGAATTTATTACATTATCACAGCCATTATGGCTGTGATAATGTAATACATTTAGTATAATAATTCTGCATACTTTTAATCACCAACTATATGCAGCTATTAAATAACGCATTTTGGAAAAAGTAAATGATTATTCCCTAAAGTACACTTAACTAAATAAGTATACGTTGCAATGTTGGTGAAATAGGCTACTGGTCTGTTATGTATAAACATCGTAAATAAATACAGGAGAACAAATACCAAAATAGTTCGTCAATCCGGACTTGGCCATTTATTGGGCTGTTTGCGGGGAATCTTTTAACCAAAAGCTATGAAATAAAATTTACAGATTTGTGGAAATAAACTATGACATGCTATATTGCAGCATATCGCTCACATTTTGTTGTGTACCTGTGTATATCTCTGGATGTCGCTGGCGAGGGCCTCTGACGAAAACATGATGACAGGGCACATGGCAAACACCACAACGACCATGGACGCGTAGATGGCAACCTTGTTACTAATCTGAAACATACGGAGCCCCGCAGGGCACATGGATTCTTTATTAATTCGAATTAACAATTCGTTCCCTCAATTTCACAATTCGTTCCCTCGATATAGCAATTCGTTCCCACGAATTAACAATTCGTTCCCACGAAATAACAATTCATTTTCCCTCGAATTAATAATTCATTGGAACCCAAGAAATAACAATTCGTTCCCTCAATTTAACAGTTCATTCCCTCCAATTAACAATTCGTTCCCACGAAATGACAATTTGTTCCCTCAATTTAACAATTCTGTTCCCACGAAAAATAATTGTTATATCGTGGGAACTAATTGTTAATTCGTGGGAACGAAGTGTTAAATTGAGGGAACGAATTGTTATTTCGTTGGAACGAATTGTTACTTCGTGGGAACGAATTAATAAAAAATAATTCTACGTCGCCTGCGGGGCTCCGTAGAAACATGCAATTACAGCGGAACCTCTCTAAACCGGACACCCCAGTATCATAAATGGGTTCACTTTTTGAACAATGTACGTATACTTTCAGAGCACATATAATACACGCATGTCTTAGATCGCTCATGGTATTGATTTTAGTGAAACCTCTCTAATCCGGACACCCTGGGTATGGAAGGTCATATCCGCCATTATTATATTTGGCTTGATGCTTGCTGGCTGATGACATTTTAAGTTATATCCGTCTTATTACAATTATATGTGGCTTGATGCTTGCTGGTTGATGACATTTTAAGTTCTATCCGTCTTATTACAATTATATGTGGCTTGATGCTTGCTGGCTGATGACATTACACGTTCTATGCGTGTTATTGCATTCACCGTTTGTATTTATGACAACTCTATGTGGCCTGGTGCCTGCCTGCTGATGGAATTACAACTTATATCCATGTTATTCTATTCGTCATTTGTATTTATGACATTTGAAATCATCTTGGTTGTAATATATATTTGTCTTTATTGCATGCGCATTTGGCTTGATGTTTCATTCATTTGTCCTTACTACTGTCGGCCTTATTCAAATTGCTAAGTGCTTTGTTCTTACTTTCTATTGCAAATGCTTAGTGCAATAAAACAGATACACGAATAAGGACGTATCAATAATTGTAATGTAAATAAGACGAATGAACAAAGCAATCAGCAGAATGGACATGTAAGAAAGACAAATACAATTACAACAAGCAGTTTTCAAATGTAATACATACAAATGACGAATAAAATAACATGAACATAAGTTGTAATGTCATCAGCACGCAAGCATCAAGTCACATAGAATTATGGCGGATATTACCTTCCCAAATTATTGTTGCAATTGTTGTTGTCAAGGGGCGTGGCTTATCGAGGGTTACCCTAAACACCCCAAAGGCTGGAAAAGGCTACAAAGGCTGTTCGATGTTGCTTGTTCGTCCGTTAGCGGATATTTATGACATGCATTTTCATTGAATTGACTGAATTATTATGTGTTATGATCATTTTATGAATTTTAATCATTTTAATACAATAATCCACCACAAATATACGTGTTTTGGTAAATTGTCTAAACGCGCATCTGCGCCGATCGGGCCGCGCGGAATTGGATTGATTAACACCTATTAGCATATCGTTTAACATTTGGAGCAGCTAAACACCGATTATACTTATTGCATTATTGCATTATTATTACTTTGTATTATTATTATTATTACTATTCATTATTATTATTAATAGTCTATACATATTATTATTATTATTAATCATTATTTATTTATTATTAGTATTAATCATTAGTATTTGTGTACCCAATTGATAGTTTTACTATGGTTATTCAAACGAAATAATCGATAACTACGAACTACAATGCCAAACAAATTGAAACAATGCATAGTAATGAAACAATGCATAGTAATGAATATTACTGTGCAGCTGACCATGCACAATTGGGGCTTGTTAAATGTGTCACAAGCTGGACCTAAATCATTAAACGGTCGTATTTTATCTATAAATATAATTTAATATGTGCATATACGAGGGTCATCCAATAAATAGTGAAAACGAATATAAGTTGATATATTGTGCATATACCTGAATGAAATCACATACGTCAAGGGTCATGAACACGGTGATGATAATTCTGAGCCATTTTCACTATATATATTGGATTACCCTCGTATGTGTGCATCTGTAAATATCAGTTTGCAAACGTTTCGGTATCCGCACGTGATGTACGCATATTGTGTTAAATGAAAAATGAAATGTATGGTGTTACAATGTCACTTCGAAAAATAAACACGTAATTGTGTAACTATTCCACCCGTTTTTCTTATAATTTGTATAACTACCTGTTGCCTACTTTATTATTCCAGTATCAGCATCTCCCGTCACAGAAAATAAAAAGTTTAAGTTTAAATTTCAAAAGGAACAGTTTACTGCCAATAATTGACGTAATTACGTTAATTACAAATACAGGACACGGGAAGGAAAATGTTCGTGGAATAAACTGTGCTAAATACTATGGGTTAATTGACGGGAACATGTCAGCTAGCGTAAATGTATTTTACAATTAGTTACACGTTTATTCGGCCGTGTAAATAAAAGATTTTGCTTCCGCAATCTGAGGAAATATTCGTTGCAGAGCCGTAGGTAGCGCTCATAAACATATTTTTTATCACCGTATTCAAGGTAGATAACTAGCTGATGTCTCAAAATTCGGCATTCGTCCTATGTTCACGTAATGTGTTGATACATAAAGCATGTTTAAATGAATGTCGTTGATCGATCATTGACTTATATTAAAGGTACATACCCACGCAGTAGGTTACACTATACTACTACTTTTCATTTTCTGTCATGCCTTATATGAGCCATTTTTCTACCCACTAACGAGTTATTTTGAATTACGGCGCGTGTTAATTGGTGTTAAATCGCATTTTATATGCCGCGACCAGAAAGGGTATTTTCCGACCTCGTGCTATTTTTACCAATACGCGTCACGTGACACGGTCAACCATATCACATCTTTGACATGCGCAGTGAAGTATCGGAAGTTGAGAAGAAAAATGGCCGATGTCGAACCAAGTTCAGTGGTAAGAAAGAATTATTGGCAATTTGAACGCAATAATATGTCATGGAGAGGATATTTATAATATGAATCGCTGCAAATATTCGGCTGAATTATTGTGTTGTATTTTAAATGTTGCTCACCGCCATTTATAACGGCACAAACGGAGTATAATGCTGACCTACTTTAGATTTCGAGCTGGAATGATGTGAATAGCGCATGGAAAGTCA